>JAWQFJ010020488.1:0-13070 GCA_034096865.1 Theodoxus fluviatilis | reverse complement strand
TTGGACTTTGGCATGTGACTGAACACAACCACCAAAGGGGTCATAAGTTGCACTGGTCAATTCAGAGATAAGCCCTGTAACCTCAGTTGGGTCAACGAGATGCATTTTGTTTGGGGTATTTTCAGACTCTATTACCCCTGAAGAATTGATCTGTTGCCGATGTGCTATGCAGATCAACTACAATAATAATGATAATAGTAATACAAAAGTATAAATAGGGTTTGGTTATCCCAGCTAAGGCTTTTCTTTCAAAGTGATGACGCTATTTATAGCTGTGCATAATGCATTGTTCCAAAGCTCATTCTTTCTTCTCTCTTCCTGTAGTGGAATTTTCCATGAAGTGGTGTCTATCTAAGAATAGAAAACAAATCTGTGATGTAAACAGAATTTGAAGTTGGACCTATCAGAAGTGCCGTACTTACACTTGTGCAGCATTTTTCTCCAACTTTGCATTTCATTGCAGTGTTTATTCAAGTAGTTGTCACTTCCTGAATTTTCAAGTTACGAACATAATTTTGGTACTGTTGGAAGGCTTAAACTCTCAGTTTTCAAATGATACCAATAACTTCAAAATGTCGAAAGCTGACTTATGACCTGTTTAAGTGGTGCTCAGTCACAAACGCCCAGATTTGAAAGCCTTTTCCAACTCCTTCAACATGAGTACATCTGCAGGCAGTTCTTTGCCTCCATGCCCATGGTAAATCTCCTGTCTGCTCTCTTCTTTCACTAGGTCTCAGTGAAATGACTGTTGCCTGATGACTAAGGGATAACTTAAACGGTACCTTGAACAAGCAGCAAGTGTGAATTCTGCCATAAATAAGCCCCATCTTTTCATACACTGTCTGCATGCAGAACCTGTCAGGGTTACCTGTCCATTCTCTGTCACCAGTGCCAGTCCCCTCTCCCCCTCAGAAAACCCATCACCCACCCTTCAGTGCCATCTGTCCTATCCCACCCTACGTAAGTCTGCCCCAGGCATCTCTTACTAATGACTGAGATAACCAGCTGTTCCTGGTGCCACCATTTACCTTGCTTGTAAGCTTGGCACTAGTGTCTTCTCTGTCCTCACCACTGTCGCAGTGAACCTGTCCTCACCACTGTCACAGTGAACCTGTCCTCACCACTGTCACAGTGAACCTGTCCTCACCACTGTCACAGTGAACCTGTCCTCACCACTGTCACAGTGAACCTGTCCTCACCACTGTCACAGTGAACCTGATTTTACAAGAAAGAGCACTTGATGATTACTCAGTATGAAGTCCTTGGCTGCCTTTGCAGTTGGAACTTTTTTTTGTTGTTGTTAGATAAACCTGGCTATGAATGTTGGAGGATATCACTTCTGTACTGAGACTAGATTTATCAGACCCAATTGTTCTCTCACTTTCTCACTCTGCATCAAGCAATAGTAGATGGTTAGGCATTGTTGCAAGTTCTCTGACACCTGCAATTACTTGGCATGACAGTCATTGTGATTCTTCTGCAGCGTTTGCTCTGGGCATTATTGCCTTTCACTGAGAACTTTTGTTTGTTGCTTGCTGCTTTCTGTCCATTTCATTTTCCCATCCATTTGCATTGAAGAGCACAAATATGATGAGGCAAACATTTTTCCAGAGGGTCCTATGTATATATATTTTTTATCATAGGCACAATTTAAGTAAAAAGCATTTTCAATGAAAGAGATATGATTACATCATTACATGACGTTTCTTGAAACACACACAATACACATACACACACATGTGTGTACAGTTTCAATCTGGCCTCACATTTTCTTTTTTTTAATAGACATGTTACCATAACCACAACTCCCCCCCCCCCCCCCCCTCCCCTTCCAGTCGCTACATTTTCTCTTCATTTATCTCTGTCTGTCTGTCTGTCTGTCGTCTGTCTGTCCTCTGTCTCTCCTCTGTCTCTGTCTGCTTGTCTGTCTGTTTGTCTGTCTGTCTGTCTCTCTTTTTCTCTCTCTCTCTCTCTCTCTCTCTCTCTCTCTCTCTCTCTCTCTCTCTCTCTCTCTCTCTCTCTCTCTCTCTCTCTCTCTCTCTCTCTCTTCCTCTCTCTCTCTCTCTCTCTTCCTCTCGCTCTCTCTCTCTCTCTCTCTTCCTCTCGCTCTCTCTCTCTCTCTCTCTCTCTCTCTCTCTCTCTCTCTCTCTCTCTCTCTCTCTCTCTGCAATGGGCCGATGGCCTCCAAATAAATCAAATAAAATCTCTCTCTCTCTCTCTCTCTCTCTCTCTCTCTCTCTCTCTCTCTCTCTCTCTCTCTCTCTCTGTGTTTCTCTGTGTCTCGGTCACTCTCTTTCTCTGTCTGTCTGTCTGTCTGTCTCTGTCTCTCTCTCTCTCTCTCTCTCTCTCTCTCTCTCTCTCTCTCTCTCTCTCTCTCTCTCTCTCTCTCTCTCTCTCTCTCTCTCTCTCTCTCTCTTTCTGAAGTTTCTTTCAGCACCTGCCATCTTGTCTATGGTTTTTGTGTTCCTGAATAAGGACCTATCCCTTTGTTGTAGTGTACACTTACATCGCAGTGCTTGTTTTGACTTGGGAGGTGTTGTGGTTTTTCTTTGATACCTTGGTTTCCCCCTCCCCTCCCCCTTCTTTCATTCTTTCAGCACTGTCTCTCACTCCACTCTGCTGCACACAAGATCCCCAATGAAAGAATGCAGAATGTCAAAGTGCATGCACAGCAAGACAGAATTCTCATTTAGAAATAGTTTGAAGACCTCCAGAAAGGCTGATGGAGCAAGTTAGAAGGTATGACTATGAGCAAAGAAACAAGAAATGATGTTGAATAGTCATTGTAATGGAGTGCAGAATCCATATTTTTTTAGTTGAATTATTCAGAATTCAAACAGTTTGTGAAAGTAAAATTTCAAACCACGGTTTTCAGCTGAGGGGTGGGTGGGAGGTTTGCATCGGCTACTGCTGAATCGAGCTCTTGTGAATAGTATAAAAATTCAGAGTTTATTGTAAGGACCAGGCTGGATGTTTGGAACACTGCTATTTGAAGCAAACTTTTTTTCTATGACAAGCATTATCTGTCAATGAATAACTGAATGATGATGATGATTAAGATGATGATAAGAAAAACACTAAGGAGGAGTTGGAGGATGTAGACAACTGGTCCAAGAGGAGATAACTCTTCACATAATCTTTTGTTGCCAATTTTGATCTCCATGTCCTCCTCCACGTCCTCCCCCACGTCCTCCCCCTCCTCGTCCTCCTCCACCTCCTTGTCCTCGTCCTCCTCCTCCTTGTCCTCCACCTTGTCCACTTTGTCCTCGCCCTCCTCCTCGTCCTCGTCCTCCTCCTCCTCCTCGTCCTCCTCCTCCTCCGCCGCCTCCTCGTCCTCCTCCTCCTCCTCGTCCTCGTCCTCCTCCTCCTCCTCCTCCTCCTCCTCGTCCTCCTCCTCCTCCTCCTCCTCCTCCTCCTCCTCCTCCTCCTCCTCCTCCTCCTCCTCCTCCTCCTCCTCCTCCTCCTCCTCCTCCACCTCCTCGTCCTCCTCCTCCTCCTGCTTGTCCTCGTCCTCCTCCTTTTCCTCTTTGTTCCCCCCCCCCCCCTCTTGTCAACAACCTCCTCCTTGTCGTCGTCGTCATCGTCCTCCTCCTCCTCCTCCTCCTCCTCCTCCTCCTCCTCCTCCTCCTCCTCCTCCTCCTCCTCCTCCTCCTCCTCCTCCTCCTCCTCCTCCTCCTCCTCCTCCGCCTCCTTGTCCTGCTCTTCCACCTCCTTGTCTTCCTCCACTTCCACCTGCTTGTCCTCCTCCTCCTCCTTGTCCTCCTCCACCTCCTTGTCCTCCTCTTCCACCTCCTTGTCCTCCTCTTCCACCTCCTTGTCCTCCTCTTCCACCTCCTTGTCCTCCTCCTCCACCTCCTTGTCCTCCTCCACCTCCTTGCCCTCCTCCACCTTCTTATCCTCCTTCTCCTTCTTGTCCTCCTCCTCCTCCTTGTCCTCCTCCTCCTCCTTGTCCTCCTCCTCCTCCTTGTCCTCCTCCACCTTCTTGTCCTCCTCTTCCACCTCCTTGCCCTCCTCCACCTTCTTATCCTCCTTCTCCTTCTTGTCCTCCTTTTCCTCCTTGTCCTCCTTGTCCTCCTCCTCATTGTCCTCTTCGTTCTCATTGTCCTCTTCCTCATTGTCCTCCTCCTCTTCATTATCCTCCTCCTCCTCCTTGTGCTCCCTCTTTTCCTTTTCCTCTTCCTCTTCCTCCTGCCTCTTCCCCCAATTCTTTCCTCCTGCTCCTTCTTCCTCCTCCTACTCCTTCCTCCTCCTCTTTCTTTCCCCTCTTTCTTCCCTCTCTCTCTTCTTTCCTCCATTCACCCCCTGTGGGTTGGGGGTGAGAATACACCCACCTCTCTACTCAATTTGTAAAAGGAAAATAACTACGGAAGTCATGACCACTTGAGCATAATCTGAACAGTTTCGTTGATTTCATGATTAATGGCCTTACATAGAATGATAGACTTCAAAGGCTGATAGGCCGTAAAACTCCAATCATTCATTCATTCATTCATCAATCAATCCATCCATCCATCCATCCATCCATCCATCCATCCATCCATCCATCCATCCATCAATCCATTCCTTCCATTCTTTTTCTCTACACCTTTTATCTGTCTTTTCTTTCCTCATATCCTTCCCCTCTCCCCTTCAGCCCTTCCTTCCCATCTTTCTTTCTCCTCCTTCTTGTCTTCCTACCTCCTCCCTTCCGTCTCTTCTCCCCCCCTCTCTCTCTCTCCTCTCATCTCACCTTACACCTTCTCTTCTTTCACCTGCCCGTTTTTTGCCATCCTGTTTGTTGAAGCTGACAGGCAGACCTTGTGTTTGTGTGTCCCTGCAGGAGGAGCAGTTGAAGCAGAAGGCGGAGAAGCGAGAGAGGACGGTGCTGTATGTGGTGGAGAAACCCTATGCTGGCCACCTCTTTCCTGTCTCCATGGGTCCTCGTGTCTGCTGCTGCATCCCCTGCACTGACGAACCTCGCATCACCATCAAGAAAGGCAACCACATCTTGGTCACTCGTTGGCGAAAGTAAGACCTATGTGACAGAACTTACCCCATAAATGAATTCCAATCAGGCGTATTCTTTTGGGGTACTATGTGTTTCATATGTCATTGACAGTCAGTGGAGAGTGTATTTAAGTTTTTGGCGGAATCATAGTCTCCTGTGTATATTTTTATCAATGCTTTTCCTTGCTTGAAATTGCAGTGAAGGAATTATTTTTAGAAGGTTTTGAGGACAGGAGTTCTGGTACGAAGCTTAGAGGTGATAGGAAAGCTGAAACCTTCAGAAACAATTGTGTGTTGACTGTCACATCTTGATTCTGTCAACTTTGCTACAACCATGTACTTTACCTGCATACAATTGGAATCTGAAAAATAATAATTCAATGGTACCACTTTGTGGTTGCTTCACTGGCAGTTACCCCCTGTGGGTGGGGGGTCAAAATGGACCCACCGCTTCTCCCTATACCATTCACAAGAGTCTAAGAACTTTGGACCTCCTGACTTGATTTGTGCTTACACTAAAATATTCTAGTGGTTTTCATGATCAAATGGCATTAAATAGCTTGCAAAGGCTGATAGGCCATAAAACTCCATCCATCTCTGTAACTAACTCTAATGATTTCTAGTGATCAATAGCCTTACGTAGCCTACCAAGGCTGATAGGCTGTAAAACCCCATCCATCTCATCCATCTCAATGGCAGTTACCTGTTAGTTCACTTGATTTGTATGTGTTGATATTGAAAAGTCACCATTACATTTCCAGACATTGGCTGTATGGAACAAAAGCTATTCTTGATGCGTCACCTGTCAATGGAATGGCTCTGGCAAAAGGTGGGCTTTTCATTCCCCTGCATTACCCTTGGTATTTGACAAGCCATACTTGTATTTTCAACCCTTGTCATTTCTGCTAGACAGTGATAGATAGAGACATACAACTGTTTGGCATTAGTGCTAACAATTTGTGATCAGAAGGTAAATTATTGAAGTAGGTTTGTGGTCAAAGAGGAGAACTCACCAACCGTAGCAGTACCTGAATTCCCAAAGGCACTGATAGAGAGATACAACCGTTAGGCAATAGTGCTATCAAGTTGTGCTCAGAAGTTCAGTTCAGTTCAGTCTCTAAACCCTGAGATGGGTTGTTGAGGCACCACTGATGACTTTCGGACAATCTTCCTCCATTGTTCTCTATCCTGTGTGGCTTGTTGTGAGTCAGCAAAGGTCAAGCCTGTGCACTCTTTGATGTTGTCTTCCCACCTCTTTCTCTGCCTGCCTCTCCTTCTCCCATCTGGTACGGTACCTTGCAGGATGGTCTTGGCAAGCCCACTACCTCTTGACACGTGATCATACCACTTCAGCTTTCTGCTTTTCACGATTGAGAGCAGGTCTTTGTACTGTCCAAATGCTCTCCTGATCCTGTTGCTGACTTCCTCATTCGTGACATGGTCTTTATATGAGATGTTAAGAATATTGCGGTAGCATCACATTTGCAGGGCTTGTATCCAACTCTGTAGTGTCCAGGACTCGCATGCATACAAGAATACGAAGGTGGCCAGCGTGCACATGAGCCTGATCTTCGACTTGAGAATGATATTTCTGTCACGCCAAATTGGCTTCAGCTTTGCCAATGCTGCTGTTGTTTGTGCTATCCTGGACAGTATCTCTGGTTTGGACCCTTCATCAGTCACAATAGATCCCAGGTATTTGAAGTTGTTCACAGCTTCTAGTTTTCGGCCCTTTACTTTGATTTCCATTTTGAAGCCCTGAGGGTTGTTCGTCATCACCTTGGTCTTCTCGGCGCTGAAGCTGGGTTTGTGGTCAAGGGGGAGATAACTCATCAACCGCAGCATCACCTGAATTCCCAAAGGCCTTTCAGGGATACAATGATCATGGCCTTGTTGAATTTCATCTTTCTTGGAGTTTTATTTTGTGTATGGGATTTACTGTGTTTGTTTTTAAAAAATTAAATTGTTTAAATTTCAAATGGTCCCCAAAAGCCCAGCTCCAGGGGTTCCAGCTGGTGAGGAGGGGTTATCAAGCAGCTCCAGCTGTATGTTACACATTAGATCATGATGACATCATAGGACACTGACATCCTCTGCTGAATGAGACTTTGCCATCACTTGAATTCCCCCACGGGTTGGGGGTGAGAATATACCCATTCCAGCTTTGTATGCGATTAGTAAGAGACACATAACTAGGCAAATTGTGACTTAATTTGCTTGCACCCAGACCAGCTCTAGCAATTTTCAAGATCAGTGGCATACATAGCTTACAAATGCTGATAGTCTGTAAAACTCTATTCATTCATCTGTTCGTTCGTTCATTCATTCATTCATTCATTCATTCATTCATTCATTCATTCATTCATTCATTCACCACTTGATTGTGTTACACATTGCCGTAAAGTCCATTGCTGTAGCAGTGCAGTCTGTCTGTTTCCAGGACTGGCTCGAGTGCGGGGATGGTTTCCCAGGCAGTGTGTGCGGGAAGTTGTGGATGACAACATGAACAAGAAGGAGATGTAGAGGCCTGTTGTCTGTGTGGTTGCACCTGTTGTACATCCAGCACTTTTGGTCTCATGTCTGCTGTCTCAGCTTAGTTGAATGACAGCACACATTTGCCTTGCATCAATTTGATTTGTCTACATGAACTTCCCTGCTTTATCTGCCGCATTGGGATGGAAGGTTGTTTCAAAGCTGTACTTCGGGAATACTTTGTCAGGCAAAGGTGATTATGGTTTTAGCACAGATTCTATTGAAGGAGTCTCCTTAGCAGTCAAGCCAGTGGTTTGAGGGAAATATAGGTTTTAAATGTATATATATTTCTCATCACTGTTGCACAATATTTCTTGTTGCTATTGTTGGTGTGCTTACGATGCCAGCTGATCATGGGAATGTGATCACATATATATTTTTGATATGACAAGGTAATGTTGGAATATTTTTTTGTCAAGCTCTGGACCAGTCATCATTTATTAACATATCCCCATTCTATTTTTTGTAAGACAGAAGCTTTCACGTCTGTGATTTCAATGAGTTTTATGCCTTGATCTTTGATGATCCATCTTAAAGGTTGCTCTCAGCATATCACAGTAGAGAGAGAGAGGACAAGAGAGGCCTTGCTCACTGCCTCTGTGATCTAGTGTTTGTCATCATCAAGCACAGGCTGCTGAGGATCAAGATTTCTGACATTTTGCAGAATGCTATATTTCTTGAGCATGTCCATCCAGGGAATGTCAGGCTGGCATGGTTTCCAGATGTTGCCATAGCAGCTTACGCCTGTCATAGTTCTTGTGGAGATCTTGGCAGGCAACCATTTGACCAGCTGGAAGCTGCTCCTCACTTGCATGAATGCTGGGAATAGGATTTTTCCAGCATTGGCAACATTTGACATTATCACTGTGAAGAAAGATGTTGTCACTATGGGAGGGATGAGTATCAAATCAATGTTAGATGAATTGGTGTTGCATAGTAACTAGTTGTGACAATGAAAGGCTATGACTGCACATTTTGTAATGAAATGCACTAGTGAACAGTTGCTTCAGCATGAGTACATGATGTTTTTTCATGTTCTTTTGAACTTTTATAGTAAGTGCAGAATTAAGTGTCATTGATTAAAATGTTCTTGTGATCTTTGTCAAGTATGTACGTTTTAATTCTGGAATGCTGCGACAGGGACTATGTATACAAAATGTGTCAGTAAGAAATCAAAGTAGGGATACTGGTGCTGGAAAACTATTTTGAAAACTGTAGTATTTCAGTAGTGTTTTACCACAGAATCAAATCTGGAATTACTTATGGCATGACCTAGGCAACAACAGGAAGTGTAATACAGGAGTAGATTACAGTCAGTATCAACTTGTATAATAGAGATGGATCGTCATACTCAAATACATGTATGTGTACCGTGTGTGTAAAAACGTTCATTTCATTTAAGTCTACAAATCCATTGTGATGAGAAGCATACTGTCAATGACCTTTTTCCAAGAACCAAGTTTTCATGGTTTTTGCATATATATGATATCTTGATCATCTGGCTTCATCTTACTATCTCTCCGTTATTTACTTCTCTGGTGTTGACGGTACTGACATTTTGTTACTGTGAAAGTGCAAAGATTCCAAGAATATTTGGTTGAATATAGGAACAATTCTGATGGATTTGATCGTGTGTAGCTGGTTGGTTTCGTGTCTGACCTAATGCACCTGAGCCACTGCTCAGGATTGCATGGTGCACAGTCTAAGTCATTCCACAATGTAAAGAAAACAGGTTTGTGACATTTCTATTCTCATCGTAAATAGCCACCCAAATCTTTGTTGTGTTCTACTGATATTTGGATTTTCATTTGTGGTTGCTCATTTCATGTTTATGTAGTGTGTGTTTTTTTGTTTGTTTGTTTGTTTGTTTGCTTTTACTTTTTTAAGATGGAGTGAACATGTTTTGCTGCAGCAATCATCAGTACTAGCATTCTTGTAGATGTGGAGAATTTGCATGATTTAATTGTTTTGTTAGTTTGTTCTCAGTTTGCACTATGGTTTGTTGATGCTGTGATAAGTAATTCTAGTTTTGTTTGTCACGGAATTAAATCAGCTTTTCTAATTGAATTGTGATGGAGTGTGCTTGAAATGTACTACTTTTTATTTGAAATGTTATTTACGACTAACTAGGTCTTTGATAAAATTTTCTTTGTCAAACATCACAAATCCACATCATCAACATTATTGGGTCAGATCATTGAGTTCATCTTAAGTACAGACCAACTTACAGAGCCAAAGATCAAGATAAATAAAATCATTTTCCAATTTTGATGGCACTATATTTTTTCCTGAAAGCTCACTTTATTGTTAGGAAGATTAACTGCCTTGTTTTGATAAAAAAGAAATGCTCTTTTTTTTCTTGTCTTTTTTTAATCCAACATAAGTTTTTTTAACTTTGAGTGTTTGATGGAGCTCTGTAGATCTACTGTTGAACTCTTCTGCTGTAAAGAGAATTCTCTTCTAGGAAAGCATTTTGATGTTAAAAGTCTTTTCCCCCCTTGTGCCTACGTGTGGATATAGCATTGAATGTTATCTTTTTCTTGAGGTTTTGGTTTCATTAGTTCACTTGACATACTATCATAGCTTATATAGAGTGCACATTAGAAATGAGTCCTCCATGGGTGGTGCGAATTGCATGTCAATATATGCAGCTCGGCTGTTTGACCTGTACAGTGCATCCATGGTTGATCTCTTCAACATCGATGTCTGCTGTTCTTCTATGTTTGCTGCTCTACACACCTGCAAAACAGCTAGGCCGCAGAGTTTGTTGACCTCATGAAGTATTTTTCAATGTTACACATTAAAAAAAGATAAAATATGCTACTTATGTAATGATGGTGAACTGTTTGCTAATACGTGTACTTTCACTATGCTTTTGGAGTACCTTTTATGGAACATGCAGTGTTAATCTTCAGTAATATGCATTCAGTTGGTTCTATTTTTGTAGTCATGCAATGATGATGAAATCACTTGATGATCCAATGTGTTGCACAAAATAAGTCTTGGATGAGGATAGTAGCTGTAAAATTTAGACTGCAGTAGATTTGTACATTTTGTAATAGATTGTGCATTTTAAAAAGATAGCAATTCCAGTAGTGCAGCAGAATGTGCATTTGTTGTTTCTGGGTGATCTGAGGCTTCTACAGCAGCTGTGCAACTTAGTGAGGGAGAAAGATATGCTAACTTTATTCATGGGTGTCCTGTTCACTGTGTTTGAGTGCAAGTACAGTAAAAGGGGTGTTGCTGAGATTTGTATCATCATCTGAAATCAAGATATCATTTTGTTGACTACTTGAGTGCCAAGCCCTGCCAACTTAGCTGAATGTTGAGTTTGTTGCTGCATCACAACAGGGGCCCTGACTAGTGCACGCAAGCACAGTGGTTGTGGTGAGAATTCTTGTCTCTGTTTTCCTGTTCGAATGAAATAGGCTTGTGGCTTTCTTATCATACAGGCTAGGAGTGTTAATTCTTGGCTTTATTGAGCATCTACACTGAATTGTTTTTGATGCAATCAGCTTCAAAATGCAGCCTTATACAGTTATAGCCTGTCTTTCTTTTTCTTTTTTTTGTAGTGGGATTTTTCACCAACATCTGAACAGCAGATCCCAAATCTGTTGTAAATTCTTGTGTGTTGGCTTGTAGGTTTCTGTTTTGTTTACAATTAAATAGTTTCCTTTTTGCTTTTGATTGATGATATGAATAGCCATATCTGCTTAGTAATTTACAGCAGACTCTACTAATATCAGAATTCCAATACATTCTGAAGTACATTCTTATTTCAGTGACATTCCCAATTGGGACGAGAGGACTCAAGAGTTTACAACGTAAAACTGCCACCAAAAATCTGCTGACCATTTTTAACTGTCCTGCAGCTTTTGTTTCTGTCATTGCTCTATGCACTTTGCAGGGGCATGGTCTTCTTTGAGTCGAATGCAGTCAGTGCACTTCCTGCAAAAATACCAATGATTGTGTGCATGGTGCAACTTTCCTCCCCACCAGGAATAGGGGAGTGACCTTGTTGGAATGGTACACGTCCTTTGTTTTGTTACATGAAAATCTGTGATGAAATAATGTTTATTTCTCTAAAAGAGCTATTTGTCGCTCCAGCTGATTGAGGTTTAAGAGTAAAAAGGTAATTAGTGCATGATTTCTGGTTCTGTTGAATTTGTTGGTTGATCGTGTATTTAAAGTTTAATTGTATGTGTTCGGGCATTGGATCTTTCATGATGCTGATTAATGTGAACTCTTGTTCTTTTGGTGTCTTATGCATTATACAGTAAATATTTATCAAACACTGTAGATTTGTTATTTATGATCACCATATATCAGAGTTGTTTACAATCTCTTTTGTCATCATTTAAGCATATCCAACATAGTATCATGCACAGCTAAACGAATTACTATTCAATAATGACTTGCAACAACACATGTCTTTTAAAGTTTATTCAGAGGAAAATTTACACTTCAGACACAGTATGCTGCTTCACAAGACACTTGTGATGGAAATAAATGGATACTTTCAGCTTATCTTGATAAAAATGCCATTCCGTACAAAAAGATAATTGTATTTGTTCCTAGATCGTAACAATAATCATGAATTGTATCTCATAGTCCTCTGTAATGCAAGTGGATAAATATCACATCTCGTTCTAAAAAGCACACTAATCAACAGTCGACAAAGTCATACGAGAGTATATGTATGCCCATTTATGATTTATGAATGTCGGCGTGAATCAGTGTGACTCATCTCCTGTTCAGGGTTGAATGAAGAACTGCATTGTCTTTTTCAGGTGGAATACATAGTAACATGCATTTAAGTGCACATCTTCAAATATGCCATCTTCATTCACAAATGACCATACTGCCTGGCCGTATCATCATTCACAAATGACCATACTGCCTGGCCATATCGTTCTAGAGTGTGTGTGTGTGTGTGCATGCGTGTGTGAGCGTGCATGTGTGTGTGTGTGTGTGTGTGAGACTGAAGACTTCTCCGTGCTTTCCAACACATTGATCTGTCTTAGTGGGCCTTATGACGGCGATAGTCACTTTTAAGGCCGCTGCCTGAACAAACGTTTTTTCAAGCGCATCGCAGGAATTTGAATATGATTTGTACCAATGGCTGTCATTTCTGTTTCCACTCTTTGTCTTAGGTAATCGAGGCGAGAATGTTTCCGCCTCTCTTTAAACTCACTCTTGCCGCCAATGCTCATCGCGCACCTACCGTAATTCTGCTTTGGTCGTATATGGTCCATCTCGGGTCTTTCAACGCGTAACTTGATTTTTATTCTTCAGCAGAAAGTGCTGATAAGGTTACTGGACTAATTATCAGTCATGATGAGTCAATCATGGGCGAACAGCAGAAGAGACCATGAACACAGAGATGTGCTTCTCTGCTCAACAGTGTGGTCAGGACAATCCCCTGCAGGCAGCAAAGCTTGAGTTGGATGAGAACTCGAGTGCATTGCTGAAGTGGACCAGTGAAGCAGCTACGTCATTTTAGAGAGAGAGAGAGAGAGAGAGCGAGAGAGAGAGCAAGAGAGAGAGAGAGA
>JAWQFJ010020487.1:0-18030 GCA_034096865.1 Theodoxus fluviatilis | reverse complement strand
GTGAGGTTAGCAGTTAATTCATCAATATTTATAGCTGTTTTGCGCCTCGTTTACCTTTTATATATGATACATGACGAACGTCTTGTGAACGTATCGTGTATTGGGGACATTTGGTGCATGAAAAAGGGCATCTTTTGGTGGGGCACAGTACGGCTTTTCACACACCAATGGGTGCTCAAACCGCACACTTTTATCCCCTTGTCATCGGGCTACTTATACGATCATTCCAAAACAACCTCAACTTCTGGATAGCATGCTACTAGGCTGCTGTTGAAGGCGCCATAGTTTTACTCCTAGGTGGGGAGAACCATTGTGAGTTAAGTATCTAGCTCAAGACTGCTACCCTGGAATCCGCCCAGCTTCGAACGTCACACACACAACCCGCCAGCGATTGCTGGGGCGCGTTACTTACGTTAGGAACCTTGCAAGATTTTGCGAGGAATAGGCCGGTGTCAACACGTGCCAACATGATGAAAGCAGATGTAGAGTCAGTCAAACGGTTGATACATGTTGACACCGGCCTATAATTTGCCAATTTGGTAGGCTAAGCAACGCGCCCTTGCACAAGCGCACTAACTACTCTGCCACAAAGCCCCAGTATCACTAGTAGGCTTCACCTAGGAAATGTACGCAGTGTGAACGGCGATAAAGGGCATATATTTTTGGCTGTTCAGCCCAGGATGTATGCAAGGGCGACCTAATCGCGATTGCTATCCGCATCATGGGTTGGGAGGACGTTGCCAAGGTCTGCGCCAGTTGGGGAAGTGAGCTCCGGGACAGAGTGAGGAGGAGAGAGAGAGATGTGAGATTCGGGACAGAGTGAGGAGGAGAGAGAGAGATGTGAGATTCGGGACAGAGTGAGGAGGAGAGAGAGAGATGTGAGCTTCGGGACAGAGTGAGGAGGAGAGAGAGATGTGAGCTTCGGGACAGAGTGAGGAGGAGAGAGAGAGATGTGAAATTCGGGAGGCTGGAAGAGGAGAGATGCACTCGACAGAAGGCCAGGACGCACCGGATAACTCCGGCATCTTCCAATGCAACCGCTGCTGTAAAGAATGCCACTCCAGGACTGGACTGCACAGTCAGAGCAGAGTTTGTAGGCCTAACTAGACAACTCTGGGGCCAGGATCCATAGTTGGGCACGACTGACGGAAGCCCAGGATCTCCCAATAAAACCTGGTGCATTCACAGCTCCGACTTCTGAAGATATGTTTTCCTGAAAGCTCTATGCTCTGTGGGTTGGGGGTAACAATAGACCCACCGCCTCTCCCTATACAATTCGTAAGAGGCGAATAACTAGGGAAATCATTACTTGACTTGCTCTAACTCAGATCAGTTCTGGTGATTGTCCTGATCAATGGCATCACATAACATTCAAAGGTTAATATGCTGTAAAATATCCATCATCATCATTTTCTTCTTCATCTTCATCTCCTCCTCCTCCTTTCTCCTCCTCTTCCTTCCTCCTCCTCCCTCCCTCCCTCTTCTTCCCTCCCTCCCTCTTCCTCCCTCTGTCCTCCTCCTCCCTCCCTCCCTCGTTTTGTTACACGACGTCAGATTTGGACGGGGAAAAGAAAGGTATGTACGGATACTAGGGCAGACACGTTCACATAGCCTTTCACTGACGAAGGAGCCTACTTGGCCCCGAAAGCTCTGGAATAAAAAATAATTTTTGTAGTTGGACAAAGGTCTCCATTACTTCTTTTCTACTCGTCTTGTTACAGTGAGAGGCAGTGGGCTGGGAGATCCAGTCGTGGTGACTCCAAACTCCACAGCCTCCTTCGACTTCCCCATCCCTCTCTTCTCCAGGGATGTTCTGATGGTGGGGGCTCCGAATGGTCAGCTCATTCTGGCGCTGGACCCTACAGGGTTCTACAGCATGTCTCACTCCTACAGCGCAAGGTACACCTACACGGGCGACCTGAGCCAGCCATGGATGAAGTTCAACCTGAGCGATATGCAATCGTATGATGAGGGCTTCTATACTTGCATCTTCCTCACGCCTAGTTTGGCCACCTACCATATCCAAAGCTGCGGACAGGACGTGATTGTGGAACCAGATCACTAGTGGATACAAGAAGAGGGGACAGCCAAGAAATACCGCCTTAACCGGGTGGTCGCGGGTTCGGTCCCCGTCTGAGGACCTTTATTTTTGTCTAATCCCAACAAGACTGCGATCTGTATCGCTAAAATAGTAAGTCAATTAGAATTTCAGATCTGTCCAGTGTCCACTACTCAGTATTGCTGTTCATACCGTTCCCGCCGTTTAAATTTGCTGGCCATGAACGTTCTGCAAATGAGCACTGCAAAATGATTTATGTCTGAGTTTCGTTAAGTTTTTTAAATATTTATTGACGACCAAGTGAAAACTTTAGGAGGAGAGAAAGAGCTCTCCAGTGGCATCTTTGGCTGCGTGGCTGCTACTGGCTGAGTTACTGTAGTAGGCCTTTCTGATAAACTAGATATACAACGTAATAGTCTCTATGGGAAAAATTCCGCAGCCAGGCGCCAAGTATGAGTCATGATGTAAATATGGGACGGGTGAATTACACTTTTATAATATCATTCGGGCAAAGTATGCAGATGTCAGAAACGTCGTTTTCTATTTTAAACATCCCTATGATAAGCGTAACTCCATTGCTGGGTTCAAGTTGCAGACGTAGGACAACGTCGTACGGACACAGGGTCTGCACTTTTTAGTGGGCAGAGTGGCGCCTGGCTGCGGAAGTCTTACCGTCTCTATCTCGGGCGTACCAAAATGATAGTAAGCCCCAAATTCCCAGAAGCCAAGGTTCCATCTGATGAGGCGGGCAATCAAGAGTTGTATGTCATATTCTCCATAAATAAGAATGCAGCCATACGAGCATGGAGTGAGAAAGTTACATGTATCTCATCTTCGAAGCAAAAATGTTGAGAGAAGGATATGTTATGTGAAGTTACTGGGTTAGATGCGACAAACAATCAGTCTGTGATCTTTTAAGACTGCTTACGCATACATGCTCAATATTTAGCGTGTTCTGAAAAGTTACAGGGGCTAGTGAAATCGAAAAGTCACGTTGCTTCTAATTTCACTTTTATTGTATTATTTTGAAAACTTTTTTTAATTTGTATATAAGACTCACTGTACCCACACTCGATCAAATTCGTATTGCTTGGTCTGCCACTTTCACCACGGGGTCATATGCAAATACATTCCATTCATTTTCTTGTACTCAAAACACACTATGATGTTGTCCATGGAAGGAACACTGTGCTGTCGAAAGAACTTAACTGTGACTGTGACTACAGTCATTCTGTAGCAGTGCATTTTGCCTGTTCCTTTCCATAATAATGTTGTCATGGACTGCTCAGATAGAAATTAAGATACGGTCTTTAAAGCATTTTTGTTTCCAGCGTGAATGGAAATTTTGTCATTTCCTTCTTTTTGCATGAGGCCAAGACTCTGAAAGGTCTTTGAATACAAAATAAACGTACATGCACACGGATACTCAAGCAATCCACACACACACACACACACACACACACACACACACACACACACACACACACACAGAACACATACACACACATACACCATTGATGTTCTTCGCTCTGCAAAGATGACGTCAGTGGCGTCTCATGTGTGTCCTCGGGCCAAACTCCGATGCGCAGGGACGTCCACATACGGGGCAGGCCACTGCAGCGGGAGTAGGGCCTTCTGTTTTGTCTTTACTGGCCTGGCGTTTCCTGTCGAGGCTGGTCAGGCGCTCTGCTTCGAAGGCCTTGGTGCCTTTGTAGACTAGCTGTTGCCAAACACTGCGTTCAGCAGTCAGGGCCTCCCACCTGATCGTAGGAATGTTGCAGGACCGCAGTGTATTTTTGTGTGTCTTTGTAGCGTCTGATTGGACCGCCTTGATGACGTGTGCCGCGTGTCAGCTCATCACAGAAAATATGTTTCGGCAGGCGGCTATTGTCCAGTCGCATGACGTGGCCAGTCCACCTCAGCTGGGCCTGAATAATCGCGGACTCAGTTCCTGGCAGTTTGGCGGGTCTGAGCACGCCCTGGTTTGTCATCCTGACAGTTTACAAGCTGATGTTCAGGATCTTACGGAGGCAGAAGAGGTAAAATTGGTCAAGCCATTTGATGTGCCTGCGGTAGCAAGTCTAGGTTTCACAACCGTACAGCAGGAATGTGAGGACGACGGCTCTATAGACAGCGGTCTTTGTATGATTGGTGACGCCTCGCTCCCGCCGGACTCTGGTCCAGAGTCGCCCAAGGAAGCTGCTTGCCTTGACCAGTCGGCAGGCGATCTCTCCGTCGAGACTGCCATCTGATGAGAGGCGACTGCCGAGGTAGGTGAAGGCCTCGACGTTGTTGAGGGCTTGTCCGGCTATTTTGATAGTGGGCTGTGGGTTTGTTGCCCCCGGGACGGGTTGCATCATGACCTCTGTCTTCTTGATGTTGATGGTTAGGTCAAAGGCTTTGGTGGGGGCGGCGAAGGAGACATCAAGCTTTTGGAGATTGATTCCGTGTGTGAGGCCAGTGCCCACTCATTTGCAAACAGAAGATCACGAACGAGAGGATATCGTATTTTTGTGCGTGCCCTCAGCCACCCCTGGTTGAAAAAGCGACCATCTGGTCTATATCGGATGTTGATTCCTGCGTCTCTCTGTGATAGGGCTGCTGAAAGCATTTAGGCAAAGAGGAGGCTGAAGAGCGTAGGCGCAAGGACACATCCTTGCTTGACGCCGTTTGTGACCCGGAATGGCTCAGAGACATCGCCGGATTCGATGATTCGAGCCATCATGCCGTCATGCAGGGAGCGTACCATCTTAACAAATTTGGGAGGGCAGCCCAGCTTGGAGAGAATGGCCCAAAGGCCAGGTCGACTGACTGTATCAAATGCTCTCGTGAGATCAATGAAGAGCAGGTAAAGGTCTTGGCGCTGCTCAAGGCATTTCTCTTGAAGTTGACGGACCGCGAATATCATGTCTACCGTACATCTGTTCTGTCTGAAGCCGCACTTACTCTCTGGGACTATGTTGTCTATTAGGTGTTGTGTTAGCCTGTTGAGGAGGATGCGGGCAAGAAGCTTGCCTGCTATGCTCAGGAGGGAGATGCCTTTGTAATTGTCGCAAACAGCGTTGTCGCCTTTGTTCTTATAAAGATGGATGATGTTTACGTCTTTGGAGTCTTGTGGCACCACCCCTTTCTCCCAGAAGAGTGAAAACAGGCGTGTCAGCTGCTTGTAGACGGCCTGTCCTCCCGCCTTGAAGATTTCCGGTGGAATGCCATCAGGGCCTGGAGACTTGCCCGTCTGCATTTCTGAGACTGCCTTCACCACCCCCGCAAGAGTTAGGGAGGAAACCAAAGCAGAGATGAGGGGTCGCTGGGGAATGTCTGCAAGCGCCTGTGGGTTCACGTCTGAGATCCTGTTGAAGAGCTCGCTGAAGTGAGCTGTCCAGCGCGTCAGAATGTCCTTTTCATCAGACAGCAAGGTGCAGTCATGGTGCTGGCTGGAGGCCCGTGGATGGACTTGAGGCCATTGTAGAAAAGCTTGGTGGCGTGTTGGTCAGCGTAGCCCTGGAGTTCCTCCGTGTTAGCTGCCCACCACGCATCCTTCATCCGTCTCATCTGTGTCTGCACCTCTCTCCGCAGCTTTTTGAAGCCAATGTACTTGGAGGCACTCTAGTTTTTGCTCAACCAGTCTCTGTGCGCAGCTGTCTTTTTATTGAGAAGCTTCTGAATTTCATAGATGTTGTCATCAAATCAATCCTGATGTTTCTTCTTTGGGTGACCAAGAAGGACCTTAGCAGTGCTGTAGACCGTGTTCCTGAAAAAGCCCAGGCAGCCTCCGGGTCAGAGTCATTATTTTGGTTGAGCAACAGCGTCAGACAAGGCCTTGCTGAAGGTCTTCTGCACGATCGGATCACTGAGCGTCCTCATATCCAGCTTTCGCTTGATGCTGCCAGCCTGTCTGCGGTGCTTGCGCGCCAGTTGAAAGGCAGCTCTGTTGCGGAGCAAAACATGATCAGTCCACCAATCCGCTCCCCTTAAGGCCAATGTGTTGTGAATGTCTTTCAAGTCCCAACGCCTGAAGATGATGTAATCTATCAGGTGCCAGTGTCCTGAGCGAGGGTACTTCCACGTGACCTTGTGGATGTCATTCTGATAGAAAATCGTGTTGGTGATGGTCAGTCTCCATTTCCGAACAAAATGTGAGAAGCAGCTCTTCGTTGGAGTTCATTTTGCCCAAGCCATGAGGACCGATGATAGACGGCCACGCATTTTGGTCTTTGACAATCCGGGCGTTGAAGTCGTCCATGAGAAGAAGTTTGTCGCGAATGGAAAATGCACTGATGACCTCTCGCAGAGCATGGCAGAACTCCTCTTCGTCACTGTAGGTTATTGTTGGGGCGTAGGTGTTGATGAGAGTGAGGTGAGTGCCGCATGCCAGGGGGAGGCGTAACGTCATTAGCCTATCGCTGATCCCCTTCGGGAAGGTATCAAGCTTGGGGACGATCGCCGACCGTACAGCAAAGCCAAATCCTGCCTCCCTCACGTCGTCTGCTGCCTTTCCACTCCAGAAAAACGTGTATCCTGCTCCTACTTCGGTGAGAGCACCGGTATCAGTCAGGCTGGTCTCGCTGAGGATAGTAATGTCGATGTTGTACCTCGCTAGCTCTTGGGCTACGATGGCTGTCAAACGTTGGGGTCTGTTGCTGTTTTGTGTGTGAATTAGTGTTCTTACATTCCATGATCCGAACTGCATTCAAAATCGCCTTTTGTTTTTTCTTGCTTTCTGACCGCTAAGTTGGGTGCCCAGCCAGCTGCGGTAGGCTGGCAAGGTTGGGGGAAGCAAGCTTTGTTTGGGTCACGTTTTCTAGACCTGTCCCCGTGTGGGGGAAGCAGTGCTGTCCCTAGAGAGGGCTGCTTCGCCGCCAAGGTTCCTACCGAGCTCTATCCTTGCCTCGGTGAATAGAGAGCAACCGAATACACCTTGACCGCCTGAGTGAAGGTTTGTGTCTAGCGGCTCCCAGCATTATCCTGTGCCTGCCACCGTCGGCACACACCCATGGTCCCATGCAGGACTTGAGGTAAGTCTGTTAGTCGTCGACGCGCTGAGTCATGGGCTGTTTTCTATGGAAGTCACAGGCTGCCCAATTTCTGTGGCTCCCCCGTCGGCCTAGACGATGGAACACAACGTGTAACGTTTGGTACCGTTTTGGCTGCAGAGGCTGCCGAATAGGAACGCTGTGCGCTGTCCATCCGCCTTAGGGGCTCCGCTCCAGATTTTCTGTCTGGGTTTAATCCCATAGCCTTTTCCTTTCCCGAGGCTCCCACAAGGCAGTGGGGCTATTTACCCATAGCTGAAGGTCTGGGCCAAACCTCCTCTGAGTCCTTTGTAGTCTAGCATGGGACTTTGCAGCGCCCAGTTACCGTGTGTCGCCACGTGGAGGCACTACATAGGGCCTGCTGATGGATAGGCTGTGTACTGGCAGAGAGAGGCTTACGCACTCGGCTCTCCTTTTCGCAAAGTTTGCTAGCCAGCGGTGAGGGCTGAAAGCGTGAAGTGCAAAGCACCTAGCGCTACGCCGACACACTAGACGCTTCACATCAGCCGGTAGACACACACACACACACACACACACACCACACACACACACACACACACACACACACACACACACACACACACACACACACACACACACACACACACACACACACACACACACACACACACACACACACACACACACACCGCGTCTCCCTACGCGATCCGTAAAAGGCGAATAGATAGGGAAATCGAGACTTGATTTGATCTTACTTTTACCATCTCTACTGATTTTCGTGATCTATTGTCTGCCGTAGCCTGCGCAATCTGATACATGTATGCCGAATAGCTTTATCGTCCACACTCCTTGAAAACGTGTTTCCAATTATCGCAAGATGCTCGCAAGGAAGGTTTCCAACTACAGCAACAACAACCATGATCGTGAGATATAACACCTCTTGACCCATGGTTTTAATGACAAACATGAGGACTTGAATTTAAAAGAAATAATCTTGTGACCGAAAAATGATGCTCAAATTACTTTTCTACCACCTGCAAGTCTGATTCGTTTGAGAATCGTGATTGGAAAAGGCTACCGTAATCCATTTTTTAAAAAGCAACCTAAAGCTTGCAAAAAAAATTTAAAAAATCTGTCGATTAGCAAAAAAATAACACATTTTTTTCTTATTACACTTTCTGTGCCTCCCCCAAAGAATTTCCCATTCTTGTGTCCTTATTCATCTAGGGCGAAAATATTGGCGCAGACGACGGTAAACAGTCCAATCAGCGAAGCCCGGATGTTGTCGTCTCTGGCAACCCCGACGCCGACGGCAATGGCTGACACGATTGTGCATCGATAACATTTTTGGAGCCAGCACCGAGCATCCACAGCATTCCTGGTGAGTACCGACCGTTTCGGCATTGCCAGAAGAGAAACATTCATACGTGGGTTGTGCTCTTGCCCTCACTGAGACGCGAATTCCATCTTTTACCGCCGTTGACCCGTGATCCGAAAACCGCTCAACCGTCTGTTGGATGCGTGATTGATTTTGGATCATCGATCAGCAGCGGTGGGTGAATGCATCTGTATTTCTGCGAATTATGCATCTTGATTGGGTTAGAATGACCTGGTAGAGCTCTTTGGCAGCTTGAGGCCTCCCCTGGCTGAGCTTTTGGAGGAGGTCCTGAAAGCCAAATAGCGAGGAGTTGACGAAGGACAACGAACGGCTCCGTCTGTGCCGTGTGCGTCGTTAGCGTCGTAATCTAGTTGGTTCGTTGCGTGTTTATGCTTGGGCGTCCATTTAGTTAAAGACAAGATCTTCAAAGGCATGGGTTGTCAATAAATGATGTATGGTCTTTGGTAACAAATTCCGCTTGGGGCCTTCCGTGAACGAGCCACTGGATTAGACCCTGAAGGCTCTACCATGTTTATGGCCATAGATTGCAACCGAGGAGGTAATAGCTCAGTAGCTGTCGTATGTGAAATGTCAGACGTTCCTCAACATTTCTCTTGAATGAATAAATACACGACTGAATGTTTTACTGTCTATCAGCATTCGTATGCCAAGGCTTTGACTATAAAATCATTAGAGCTGATTAGAGCAAGAGTAATTCAAGTCACTATTTCCCTAGTCATTCATTTTTTTACGAATCGCACAGGGTGACGCAGTGAGTCCATTCTCAACCCAAATCCACAGGGGGATAATTTCCTCTGAAGCAGTGTGACAGCAAAATAGTCAAGTCCACTTGCGCCAAGTCATGCAACTGCTGATTTACATCTTCGATTGAAGGAGACGGCTTCATGATGACGTTTACTGGGACAGTGAGTGAGTGAGTGAGTGAGTGAGTGAGTGAGTGAGTGAGTGAGTGAGTGAGTGAGTGAGTGAGTGAGTGAGTGAGTGAGTGAGTGAGTGAGTGAGTGAGTGAGTGAGTGAGTGAGTGAGTGAGTGAGTGAGTGAGTGAGTGAGTGAGTGAGTGAGTGAGTGAGTGGAGTGGAGTGGAGTGGAGTGGAGTGGAGTGGAGTGGAGTGGAGTGGAGTGGAGTGGAGTGGAGTGGAGTGGAGTGGAGTGGAGTGGGTTGGGGTGGGTTGGGGTGGGGTGAGTGGAGTGAAGTGGAGTGAATGGAGTGAGTGGAGTGAAGTGGAAGTGGAGTGAGTGGAGTGAGTGGAGTGAGTGGAGTGGAAGTGGAGTGGAGTGGAGTGGGGTGGAGTGGAGTGAGTGTAAGGAGCGAAGAAACGAGGGAGCTAGCATGAGCGAGCGAATGAGTGTGTGTGTGTGTGTGTGTGTGTGTGTGTGTGTGTGTGTGTGTGTGTGTGTGTGTGTGTGTGTGTGTGTGTGTGTGTGTGTGTGTGCATGCCTGAGTAAGTGAGTGTGTGACCGAATGACTTAGTGAGAATATGAGTGAGTGAAGATGTAAGTGAGCGAGGGATCAGGCGAGTGAAGTGGCAGCGCGCGATTGTGTGTGAATGAGTGAGTGAGTGAGCGAGCGAGCGATTGTATAAGTGAGTGAGCGATTGTGCGAGGGAGGGAGCAACTGTGTGAGTGAGTGGGTGGGTGGATGTTCGGATGAGCAAGGGGGCGAGCGAGAGATCGAGTGAATGAATGAGGGAGGGAAAGAGGGAGGCAGAGAGGAAGGGAGAAAATGAGTGAGTGAGTGAGTGAGTGAGTGAGTGGGTGGGTGGGTGGGTGGGTGATTGAGTGAGTGGGTGAGTGAGAGAGTGAGTAAATGAAGGAAACATACACATAGACAAACAAAGAGACACGCATACAATCATGCAGCAAGCTGGATTTCAGTAGGACAAGAGATCATTAAGATCACGAAGGCACTATGTATGTACAGAATGCACTGAAATATGAAATCAGTCACCCACACTAGATCACCAGTGATCAAACTACCCAAGTGGACACAGAGCCCAGCCCACAGGTAAATGGAAACATAACAGAAAATATGGCACAAGCTGGATTACCATGGGCAAGGCATCCCATTGTACAATAATATCACGTAGTACAGTTGCGTCAGCAAAATTAGTACTGCACATTTGATGTGCTATCCCTGTTCCCTAAGTAGTGCGATTCCCGTTACTCGTTTCAGCTTCTCATCACGAAATTGGAATCTTCTGTACCTCGGCACTGACCATCGCATCTGGCTGCAGCTTCACCAACATCGACAGCAATGGCTGCAGGGACTTCTGGACGCCCAGGGAGGGAAATCTTTGCAGCTTTCACCTCAAGCAACAAGAATCTCATTGTGAGTTCCCTTCCACAATGTGACACTGACAGCTATATTGCACAAGCCCGCACGTGCGACAGACAGGCACACACATACATAATCACACAGACACACGCACACCGAGACACACACCACACGCGCACACACACACATACACACACACACACACACACACACACACGCACACTCACACTCATACTCACACTTACACACGCACACAGTGAAAAATTACTCGTGACATTTTATTCGGATATTAAAAACATAAAATTGTTATGCACTCGATGAAATTTATATGTGAAAAAAAGAGTTGCAGAAACTGCAGGAATGACACAGGAGTTTAGTGCTGGAGGAGAGTACGACCAATGTAATCATCATGTCGATTTGTTTACGTCTCCGATGGAATAAGCAATGACAGATACTCAGCTTTTGTTTAACATTCATTGTGCTTACTAGTAGAATGAGTCAGTCAATATAGTAATGGTAAACATGGAAACGTTGCATATTGGTCCGAAGTTTCTTTGCTTTCTCTAATGTGGCAATGTACCAGAATACACCCACATAGGAAAATGTCATTGTCAATGTCTTGATCTTTCTGGCAACGTTTATGATTCCTAAATGTATACTTTTCTTTGATATATTTTCCGAACGCACCTTGCTCCCCACCCACCCACCCCTACCGTCCCCACTACTGCCCCCCCCCCCCCCCCCTCCCCACCCTCCATCTCTCCACCTCTCCCCCACCCCAGCCTATTTCCCAAAGCCAAGTTACAGCAGCGCACGAAGGACCTTGCATGTCATCCAAATATTGCTGAGGTGTTGACCTGTGTACACCCTGTGGGTTCTGGGGTAAGAATAGGCCTACCGCATCTCCCTATGCGATTCATTAAATGCGAAACATTAGTGATCTTGAGACTCGCTTCTCTCTCTCACTTTAACTAGCTCTAGTCAATTGACAGTCATCGGCTGAACATGGCCTACAATGGATGATAGGCCATAACACTCCAGTCAGTCGGTCGGTCGGTCGGTCGGTCGTTCGTTCGTTCGTTCGTTCGTTCGTTCTTTATTCATTCTTTCACTTATTCATCGACAGGTTTCCCGCGAAGGTGCTTGCAACATCTTCAGCCTCAACGAGCCCTACATCGTGGAGAACCCCATTCCTGTCAACTACAAGCACCTGGTCCGCTTTGCAGACAAGATGGACACCAGCCCCATAGTGGTCTACGTCCCTGAGAGTCATCCTAGGAATCTGGTTCTCAACAACGTCACCAGCGGGACCACCGTGACGACCATGTGCTTTCCGGAAGAGATCCTGGCAGTGAGGGTGAACCAGGCTCGCCTTGTCGCCTGTACGGAGGAGAGCATCAGGGTGTACGAGTTTCCCTTTGGAGCCAACCCAGACCCTTACTTCCAAAGGCGCAAAACCGTCTTCAACCCCGCTGGCGTGATGGCTCTGTCCAATGGCCCTGATGGCATGGGCTACCTGGCCTACCCAGGCAGCAACACCGTCGGAGTGGTGGGTCTTCTCTCTGTTGTGGTTAATATGTGAGTGTATGTGAGCTTGAATATATATATATATATATATATATATATATATATATATGTGTGTGTGTACATGTGTGTTTGTATGTGTGTATGTGTGTGTCCGTTTGTACGTATGTGCGTGTTTGTATCTGCGTGTGTGTATACGTGTGTGTGTGTGTGTGTGAGAGAGAGAGAGAGAGAGAGAGAGAGAGAGAGAGAGAGAGAGAGAGAGAGAGACAGAGTGAGTGAGGGAGGGAGTGCTTGTTTGTATGTATGTGGCTTTCCATGGAAGGTGTCACGCTCGTCTTCTCATAAGTGAGCACTGTGTTTTGGTGGCCGGATCTTCTCTTTGTGTTTCTTTTGGCTGCTCATTTACTTACATTATCACTTACAGACTTGTTACCTGGTTGATATCTCCATCGCTCTTGTTAATTATCTTGCGGAAATCTAGTTTCAAGTGTGTGTTTAATGTGTTACAACTGCCTCTACCACTACGAGCTAGGAGCCCTGGGGAGAGAGAGAGAGAGAGAGAGAGAGAGAGAGAGAGAGAGAGAGAGAGAGAAGAGAGAGAGAGAGAGAGATTGATTGATTTATTGATTAAGCTTTATTTTTCAAGGGAAATACATGAATTAGGCATAACTGCCTATCTTGCATCCAGCCCTTGTTAAAACAAGAAAACAAATAAACAAATCCAATCCCATCCCCCACCCCTACCCACCCACCCACCCACCCTCTATCCCACACAATTTACACAATAACACAGGTTACAATCAATTCATGGTAGCGAATACCACGTTGAAAATAGCCACAAAGTGAATTTAGAATAAGATGAAAGTATCTAGGATGACTGCATAAGAAAAGTATGTAGTTTCGATTTAAATTTCTCTAAAGATTTCGCAATTTTTAGAGAATTGTTTAAACAAATCAATCCTAGGTTGTGGTATTATAAAGTTATGTACACGAATATTTGAATGTTGGAATAAGTTTATCAAATAATCAGGCACATCACAATCATCAATTCTTTTCATTAAGACACCTTTATTAAATTGTAAATGCTTATGAAAAGGCAATATGTTAAGTTCGTTCATTTTGTCATTTGTAGATAGTGAGCTATCTGTTATCATAAGCTTAGAGGCTCTTCGATACAATGACTTCAGCCTTTTCCAGTTAGCGTCACTACAGCCATCCCAAATTGTTGACGCCTTGATGCAGACAGACAGACAAACAGAGAGACAAACAGAGAGACAGAGAGAGGAATGACAGACAATCTAACAAACAGAACAACATACAAGAGATGGATGGTAATTGGAATGGTCGGACCAAAGGACATAATGAAATAGTAGCCAGGGACAGACAGAAGGACGAATGGATGGGCGGACGTGCAGACGGACGGATAGACGACGGACAGGCGGACCCACTAACACTGTAACAGACAGTAAGTCTGACCAGTGTAAAAGTGGAAATAAGGGCAGCACACTGTAAGAGCTCAGCATTTCAAACCGTCCTTCTCTTTGTTTTCTCTCTATCAGGTTATTGTCATCAGTCTGAAGCCCATCACCATGGACATCTCCACCATAAAGCGGCTTCACGAGCATCCCCTCAGAGCCCTGGCCTTCAACAGTGAGGGATCTTCGTTGGTCTCGGTCTCCACCAATGGAACAGTCGTTCGCGTTTGGTCCTGCCCGGATGTCATCAAGCTGCATGAGTTCCGCCGAGGTCTGGTACTGCCTGTCACCACGGATTTCCTCGGCTTCAGCCCTTGTAGTTCATTCGTCATCATGACCAGCAACTCGTCCACTGCCCACATCTTCAAAGTCACTCATAAACAAGAAGCCCCACGGAGTCAAAATGAGCAGGCGGTGGCTGAGCAGAGCTGGGGTGAATGGCTAGGATGTAATGCTGTTTCTCTCTGGAGCTCTGCACGAAGCGTCGTCGACATGCACGTCTTACCAAGTTCTTGGTGCACCACGCAGCAGAGGTCCTATGCTAAAGCTTACGTCCCGGCCAAGTCTGCCAACTGCAGGAAGATCGCCGCCTTGCTGCTCACTCCTGACACCAGGAGGTTTTTTGTGGTCACTGACGACGGTCTCCTCTACGCCTACCTGTTCAGCCTTGATGCAGGTGATGTTCTGAAGCTCCTGTACCAGATCGATCTCACGATAGAAACACAGCCTAACTGCCTCTTGCCGTTCCCGGATGAGGAAGATGAGGGCCTGATGGCGCCTGCCGATGAGCCAGGGGACTATTTCAAGCTTGCCTGGCGCCTGGGACTTCAAGGCAGAGCAGCTGGTGTGAGGATGATGAGGATGCTTCAGGGAGGCCGTCTTGGCAAGGAGCTGGAGGGAGACTACCACGTTAGACATGTGGGCTGCGCAACAGAGCTTGAGAAACCTAGCGAGCAGACAAGCAGAGACGAAGATGCAAAGAGGTATCAAAGAGGCACTACTTGGAAAAGAATCATGCCCACTCTTCGTCAAATGGGCACGCACAGATCCAATCCCCAGCTCTTCGACTTTGCAACAAAGAAGGATAATTAACATTCGATTGTATAGAGAGGAAAAGAATTCTAAAGAGGAAATGACATGAGCCTTTCTAGATCCTATACTTTCAATTTTCGGAGCCTCCCTTGCTATTTGGGAGACCTTCATTGCATACATGAATAATACCTGTACCTGAGGATGGTCGAAGGGTTATTCCTACTACCGAGAGTCGTTATCCTGATACTCATAGCTTCAACTCTCCTCAGCTGTGAGGTTTCCACCGGGAAGTCCCGCTCGCCCCACTTGTTGCAGAGAAGCAGTCGAAGATCAGTAGCCAACATTCTGACACTCTTTGGTCTGTGTGAAATGCCCACTTTGTGACAAGTGAAAACACTGCTGAACGTTTCACTCGAATCGGTCATTGTACCTCTTCCACTTTGTTGTGGGGGTTATGAATCATTCTGGGATCTGGCCTGCATGCGTTCTCATTACAAAGTTCTCATAATGTTGCGGTGCTGTCGCTGGTTCGGGCTCTTCTGACGAACAAGTAGAAGTCTGGTTAAAGAGCGAATGGTGCCAATCAGTGTTGCCCACTGTCGTCTAGCTAAGTGCCTTTGCATCGCGTACACGCTTTCAATGCGAAAAAACGATTTATGAACATTTCTCAGCGACGTGCGAAGTGGTGGAACAAAGATTCCAAAGTGATCTTACAAAATTGTTGCTACTGCTTGATCGTTGTGACAATACTTTTGTCGCCTCACTTAAATCCGAGTCATACTCATTTCCCCGTTATCTATGAGTGATGATGTGCGCGTTTTTAGAGTGGCCTTTCTTCGAAAACAGGCCATCTTGATTTTAGATCAATGCTTTTCTTTGTGCATTTATATGAATATTACCTGCGATATTTATGTGTTTCGAATTTTGTTTTAAAGGTATTGTGTCTATTTGTTTGTGAAACTAATGAACATATAGATGTAATTTTTTCTCATTGATTCCTTATAAGAAATGAGAAATATGAAACAAGGGGATATAAATATATATTAATTATTCAACATTTTTACATAAAGTGGCGGTACAATGCCGTCTGTACAACAAAAATAAATATGATAATTGATATCACTTCATGTTGTTCATACAGGCTATATGATGTCGTAGTTTTATTATTAAGGAAATTCAAAGGCTGAAACACTTGCTGACGGGGACTCTTTCTCTGAAGACCTTCTGCTGCCTCGCTCCGTTGAAAGTTTCTTGCCACTGTCACTCTGAATGTGGCCGGCAAAGTACAGGGTGCTGAGCCGGGTGCCCAGACGTAGAAGTCCCCATGCCCACCAAGAGCTGCTGAAGACATAGTGGATGAGCGAGGCAGACCCCAGTCTTGGCAGGGGGCAATGGAGTAGAGGTGTGCTCCCCAGGTCTATGGATAGGCATCTAAGGCAATCCAAAAGGCATTTCCGGTTTTTTATTTAAGTGATCGCTGTCAGTGGAAAGGGAGATAAAAGACCTCAACCACTCCTGGGCGACCCTGGAAAGGCTTGCAAGCGACCGACAACAGTGGAGAACCTTTGTTGCTGCCCTACACGCCACCCAGCGTAAAGGGCAGTAAGTAAGTAAGTAAGTGTAAGAGGGATACCCTGCGTTCCGTTGCACTCTGCTTCATCTCTGATACGATGTAGCAGGCTCAGGAGTTTTGATTGGTCGGTTTCTTTAATTAATTAAAAAGCACGTTACCATTAAAAGTAGAGGGTTTTGGAGGCCCTCTTTAGATACACAAATCCCCAAAATGATTTCACATTCAATTATATCTCTCTTGCTCGAATAGACAACTTCATAAAAGCATTAGGGTCGAAAATCCATTAATAACAGAAGGGAGATAACCACCACCAGTCATAGAGGAAGATCAAGGGAATCCCAAAGTGTGTGTCGTCTGCTACTGCGTTACATGCATGAGTATAAATGCCAACGTTTACTACAGATATCAACCAAGACATACAATCCACTCTGCCACGGTGATGAGAGCACCAAAACATTCATTTCTTCGAACTTTGACAGCAATCGGCCGTTTGCCACTTCCATGGTATGTAAACTCCATGGTTCGAAGCATATTTACCGTGCAAGTCCGTGGAGTGACTTCCAATTGGTTCTGTCTAGTATGAGCCAATCAAATGCGGCTACGGGCTCTGTAGTTTCATAATTGCTAGGTACAGCATGTGACGCACTCTAGTGTGAAGCAGTTAGAATTCCTTCTGAGATGCTCTAGCTTCTGCGCGACCTTGACAGGAAGTTGACCTCTGCCAGTGGGTGAAACGTCACCAAAGATTGTGTATGAATGATTTTCGACCCTAATGCTTTTTTAAAGTCGTTTCTTCGTGTGGAAGGTGGGGATGGTTTCCAGGCAATGGGAAGATATGGAACAGAGAGAGGACTGTCCCTTGTCACGTGGCATGGCGCAGGCTGGATAGAAGGCTCTGCTCCCCTCTACTTCAATCAGGACAAAAATAGGTTCCTTCATTCCAGGTTTTATTAGGCCCAATACCGATGAATGATCATAAGTGGCCTGCTAGGCTTCAAGACTGATGTAGTCTGCTCCACTCACCGGTCTGGTCTGCCTTAGCATGCACTGCAACCCTATTTATGGCAATGGACAAAAGTAGGTCCAAAGAGGGAACCAGAAGGATTCACTTCTGGAGGACTCTTAGACAAAGGACGGAAGTTCTCTTTTCCGGTGGAAGAGGAGAAGGGGGGTAACGATAGAGAAAAACAGGGGGCAGAGAGGCGTGGGTGGGTGCTGACAATCTGGCTGCTCCGAAAACTGACCTCTTGGAGACAACTATGCCAGCCAGCTTCTAGCCCGGTGCAGCCAGAGGAGAGGAGTGGCCGCAATGACAGCGGGAGAGAAGGGGAGTGAGAGGGGAAGCAAGGACAGGAGAGAGAGAGAGAGAGAGAGAGAGAGAGAGAGAGAGAGAGAGAGAGAGAGAGTACCCTCTTGCATCCTATCAAGAGAGATACATTTGAGTGTTAAATACTTTTGGGGATTCGTGTATTCAAAGAGGGCCTCCAAAACCCTATACTTTTAATGATAATGTGCTTTTAAAGTTATTAAATAAAATCAACCAATCAAAACTCTCGAGGCTGCTACATCGTAGCAGAGATGAAGCAGAGTGCAACCAAAGAGTGTATAATTATAGGGTCTTTGGTGCAATGGAATGCAGGGATATTCTTCGGTGCGCTGTGAAGAAAAAGTCAACATTGGTATAATTATATGCATC
>JAWQFJ010020483.1:10000-13471 GCA_034096865.1 Theodoxus fluviatilis | reverse complement strand
TACCCCCTCAGCCACAACAGCAGGGCTCTGTGTGCAAATAGCGCGCGTGTTTTATGTGGATATCTGACGTGATTTCTTTCTGTTTCTCTTGAAGGCGTGGACTTCTGGCCATTTACACTACAAATTTGGTGAGTCCCTGTTTGTCTCCCACTCGTCCCAGCTAGCTCTTCCTGACAGGCATGGCTGTCACTGTGTGTGTGTGTGTGTGTGTGTGTGTGTGTGTGTGTGGGGATGGGTGGGTGGGGGGTGAGTGTGTGTGTGTGTGTGTGAGAGAGAGAGAGATAAATTATGTTGAGTGTGTGTGTGTGTGTGTGTGTGTGTGTGTGTGTGTGTGTGTGGTGTGTGAGAGAGAGAGAGAGAGAGAGAGAGAGAGAGAGAGAGAGAATGTGTGTGTGTGTTTGTGTGTGTGTGTGTGTGTGTGTGTGTGTGTGTGTGTGTGTGTGAGAGAGAGAGAGAGAGAGAGAGAGAATGTGTGTGTGTGTGTGTGTGTGTGTGTGTGTGTGTGTGTGTGTGTGTCTGTCTGTGGCTATGTCTGTCTTGTGTAACAGTCTTATCCGTCTCTTGCCTATTTCGTGACTCATTTACTAAACGTGCTGTGTGTTCCATGCTCTCCGTAAACGGGCAAAGCTTTGCACATGGTGGAGACAGACTTTTGATGTGCAGTCACACTGGTAGACTTAGACAAACAATTAGGCGGATAGAAGAATGTAGACATTTGCTGTGCACGTGTTCATTGACCAAAAACACATAGACGGGCTGGATTAGTGCTGGATTTGCTGGCAAACCTGTGTTTAATGTAGGTCGAAAAATTGTGCGAGGCAGGGATGAGGGATCTGGCTGAAATTTGTCAGATGTTCATTTGAAGAGCAAAACAAATGGGAACGGAAAGGACAAAGATGACACAAATAATAAATAACAACGTTATTTCTGGCATCGGTCATAGGGTAAGGGCTCTTCTCGAGGTTATAGATCTTACGTATGGTCTGATCGAGTCCCTCAAAGCCCTCCCCACCCCCACCCCCACCCCCACCCCACCCCCACCGTCACCCCCACTCCACTCCCAATTCCCACCCCCTCATCCGCTGGAATCCACGTCTGCTATGCTTTCAGGGCCTGCTTCAGTAGCTCAGCATAATCATGCTTTGGAGGTGTTTCTCTATATAGTCACCAGCAAGGAAAACATGTGTCTAGAAAAGAAGATAGAAAACAGTTTCTTACACATGGCATCGCCTCGTGTTAGGATTGGTTTTTTGATTATCAGAAGCATGAAATGAACGTTTGTATCCACCCCAAGAACAGAACCTCGGGTAGAAGACATACATAGAGGCATTTTCACTCAACGCTTTTGGCCAAACCCGACTTTCATTAGATGTATGAAGAAGGCCCTGCTTTTTACCGTTGCTTCTTGAATGCAGGTGGCATGTTTGATTTCTCATAAAATCCTTGTATTCTTTGCCGTTGACTGCCGTAGCGTGACAGTACTTGAACCTACTTAATGAAGAAACGGTTGTCTTCCACGAAGTCGAGGAAGCGTTAACCGCACCAATAAACAGTATCTCCCCCCCCCCCCCTTCCCTCCCCCCCCCTACTTTTTAGCTCTGTGTTCTTTGATGATCTTCCTTACTTCAATGCAAACTGCTGGTCCGAGAGTTTTTGTCACCATTAACTTTTTAGCTGTGTTCAGTATTAGAACAGCTTCATGTTCTTTGCTGATCTTCCTTACTGAATAAAACTGTGCTGGAACGAAAGTTTTTCTTATCTACTTTTTAGCTCTGTTCAGTATAAGAAGAGCTTCATGTTCTTTGCTGATCTTCCCTTCTGAATAAAACTGTTCTGGAACGAAAGTTTTTCTTATCAACTTTTTAGCTCTGTTCAGTATAAGAGCTTCATGTTCTTTGCTGATCTTCCTTACAGAATGAAACACTGCTGGAACGAAAGTTTTCTTCACCCATCCACTTTTTAGCTCTGTGCAGTATCAGAACAGCTTCATGTTCTTTGCTGATCTTCCTTACTGCATGACATGCTGCTGGAGCAAAAGTCTTTTCCCCCTATGAACTTCTTAGCTCTGATCAGGATAAGAAGAGCTTAATGTTCTTTGCTGAACTTCCTTACTGCATGAAATGCTGCTGGAACCAAGGCTTTGGCCTAAGGCTGACATGGCTTGAGTCCGGCTGTGGGTGGAAGAGGGTGGGTAGTAAGTGGAATGTAATGCATCCAGTCTATGTCTCTCCTCTCCCTGACCCTCTCTCCTTTCCCCTTCTACACCTTCCTCTGCCTGTCTTGCAAGCCTTCCTCTCCCTGATTCAACCCACCCCCCTTCCCGTGCCTTAACCCCCCCCCCCCCCCTCATTCCTTAAACCCCCCCCCCCCCCTTTCACCAACTCATTGGTAACCTTTCCAATCTAGAAGCCATCGTAGATATCAAAATACCATTGGCTTACTGCGGAATTTTCTCATTATGCCTCTCTCTCTCTCTCTCTCTCTCTCTCTCTCTCTCTCTCTCTCTCTCTCTCTCTCTTTCTCTTTCTCTCTCTCATTCCCGCCCCACTGCATTCCCGTCCTCTCCATCAACACCTGCTCTCCATGGAAACTGCCCCCTCCCCCCTTCTCAACCCCCACCCCCCAACCCTCCACTTCATTCCACACTCCCCCCCCCCCCCCTTCCACCCTTTTTGTCATCATAGTCCCCCCTTCGCCTCCATCCCTCCCCCTCTACCCCCAGCCCCCTCCCCCACCCCCCTCCCCCACCCACACCCCACTCTGCAGTGACCTTTACTTACGTGGCTGTCAACAGCGAGTCTTTAGACCACCGTCGGGATCGCCCAATGCAAATTGGATGGAAGGGCCACGCTATTTGGCGTAGCAACGGCATGGAGAGGTCGTGTGGAATTCTAACATCCGCACACCCCCTCCCCTCCCCCGGCCTTCCCACCCACCCCCCCCCCACCCCCGGGTCTCTCCCCCCCCCTCCCCCCAATTTCCTCAGTGCAATCCTATCAACTATTTTCTATCTTGTATCCACCCCCACCACTTCCAATTCCCACCTATCATCTGGGCTGCTTCGCGTTTTGTAGCGATTTGACTAGGATAGCTCTCTTAATTCCATTGAATGTATTTGATTTTTGTCTCTCAACCTTCCCCCACTTGACTAAAGCTTGAGTTGCAACCTCTGCCTTGCGCCCGCGAAGTCTGTATGTGTGTATGTTTGTGTGTGTGTGTGTTTGTGTGTGTGTGTGTGTATGTTTGTGTGTGTGTGTGTTTGTGTGTGTGTGTGTGTGTGTTTGTGTGTGTATGTTTGTGTGTGTGTACGTGTGTGTAAACTTATAATAACAATAACAATAATAATAATAATAATAATAATAATAATAATAATAATAATAATAATAATAATAATAATAATAATGATGATGATAATAATAATAAAGTTTATTTATACAGCACACTTTCATATACATGCTCAAAGCGCTTTAC
>JAWQFJ010020483.1:0-5000 GCA_034096865.1 Theodoxus fluviatilis | reverse complement strand
TTTGAAAGTTTCTGCACTCGCTGCCAGTGCCATCATGAAACTGGCTCTCCAGAAAGTGATGACTTGTTTTGCTTTGGAAGGGAAAAACCCTTCATCGAAAGGAATTATAAATCTGAAATAGAAATGAAATGACGAATCATCAGAAATGCGTCTTTAACGATTTGGGGGAGGGGAAAAATCCCAGTACATTTTTTGACGGAAGAAAGTATGGTACTCGTTGCCAGGAGTGCTTTTTGCATTGATATGCTCCTTCTCGATTCATGGCATCACCAGACTAGACCTGATGCCGGTCGTCCAAAAGCGAGGCTGCAGTATTGGCTCTGCCAGACGAATTTCGCTATCGGGCATCGAGTTCTGCTTCTGTCTGTCTGTCGTTCGGGCTTAGCCTCCCAGTACCTCGGTGTCGAGGGCCTGTGATTTTTATCTTGGCGCTGACTAACTAGGAAATATTTATGGCGAAAGCGAGCTCTCTAGGCGAAGGAGGCAGAAACGTCGGAAGCAGCGGCACGCGCGCCCTCTACGCCGCATGGTTATGAGGGTTTTTATGACGTCAGGCAAATGAAAATAGAAAATCGGGGAGGGGAGACAACTGCGAGGGTTTATCAGCGTTGACAGGTACCGCAGCAATTACCCGTCGGGCACCAGCGGGCTCCAGTGGCTGCCAGAATCGTCCTCGTTCGTTCCTGGGCACCGCTCTTGGACGGGCTGCTGTCTTGGCTGATCATTGTCTTGGAGAGATGTCGCCTTGACCCTTGTCTTGGAGAGAGTGTGGGCTGCATGAATGTCCTGCCGAGTGACCGATATTGTGTGGAGTGTCAGTCCAGAGCTGGTATGCAGGAAACCCGGCGTTTTACAGATCCGATAGGCGCAGTCCTGCAGAAAGCTATTGGCCCGACAGGTCCTCCAGTTGTCTCGCATGCAGGAGGCAGCTATAGGTTTCCGACAGGTTTTGGGTCATCAAAAAATTGACCCTAGGGAATTCCTTTTGACTGCAGAGAAAGTGAGGGGAAATCCGACAAAATGTTTGAATAAATGTCGATGATGAGGTTGTATCGCGCTGATTGAACCACAACCAGGCTCTCCTGATTAGCAGCTCAGATCAGTTTGGACCGAGCAGGTGTGCTGTCTGACCATTATCTTGGAGAATGTTTTGATTACTATGTGCCGTCTTTAGCAACACGTGCTGTCTTGGCAGACTCTTGTCTTGGAGAGCTGATGTCTTGACCCTTGACCCTTGTCTTGGGTAGCTGGTGTCTTGAGCCTTGTTTGGAAAGTGTGTTGTCTCATTGAATGTCCTTGTGAGTGGGGAGTCTTGACCAGTGTCCTGAGAAGCGTCTCTGTCCAGGCCAATTGGAACTGAGCAGGTGTGCTGGCTTGACCATTGTCGTGGAGAGTGCGTTGATTCACATATGTTGTCTTCAACATTATGTTCTGTCTCGGTTGTCGCGCCTTGACACTAGCTAGGGCCTTGGCTGTGCTGACCATTGTCGTGGAGAGTGCCTTGATTCACATATGTTGTCTTCAACATTATGTTCTGTCTCTGTTGTCGCGCCTTGACACTAGCTAGGGCCTTGGCTGTGGTGACCAATGTTTTGGAGATGGATGCTCTTCGGACCAAAGTCTTGTGGAGATGGACTGTCTTCACCGAAATCATGTAGGCTTGCATTGGCCTGGTCGCGCCTGGCCTCTGTGTGGAGGCTGTGCGTGGCGAATAAACCAATATCCTGAAAAGTGTGTCCCTATGATAATGAGCAGATGAGATGTACTTTATAGGTTAATGTCTGTCTTTGCTGTAACACATTGGCGATTGCCTTGTAGAGTGAGTCGTTTTGGCGGGTGGCGTGTATGCACTTTTCTTGGTTCGGCAAATGTCGTGAGGCTTGCACTCTTGAAGAACATCACAGGGCGATGCTCGCAGCCTTGATGAATGCATATCAGACGTAGTAATTGTCTGAAGCTGTTTGCGACTTGGAGTACGTGGACGTGTCACTTGTGACTTGAGTACTGAGATTTTGACGAATGCACTACCATCATGTGTCCTGTGTTGTCGGGGTTAGGTGCCCTGACGAACGTCTCAGAGAAGTGCCCGAAAGACTTTTAACCATTGCAATGCTATACTTCGAGGAGGTTATCGGACGTGCTTGTAAATAGTTCAGAATGTACATACTAAGGAATGCATGAAACGGATGGAACCTCGTGTTTTTAAAATTAAAAGTAGCCTTTCTTTGCTTTTATAAAAAGACTAGAAGATTTTTTTCCCTAGTAGCACTCGCCATGACACGTATGCAATAAAAGTTTATGGTGTGCCGTTGATTGGCTGGACGAATGCCCAAGCACTGAAATCTATGATTACTGTATCAACGAAACAGAGATTTTTCATCATTCTCTCATTGAAGACTGTTCGATTTCAAGGTATGGCTAACTTCTCACAGACTCTTTGCTGCGCCTAACTTTGCACTACGAATGTAAGTACTGCTCCTCTCCTTAGTCTCTTGTACATACTGTGGATCTGCCGAGGACTGGAACTGGGGGAAAGAAGGAGGAGACAGTTGAAAAATGGCGGGTCTGTGCCGGGCAGACGAAGAGGCCTCAGACGAGACTGAAGAATCACAGCAATGCCCAGGCGCCTGCTGCTGCCGAGCCACCGAGATGGTATCGTGGCTGTTGCGGGACAGGGCCATTTCCCCAGCGTTACTCGCTCTGCTGCGCTCATTTATCATGGGAAAAGCTGTCGCTGGTTGCGTGACGTTCTCGCCAGATCAGGAATGGGGTTCAACGCAGTTTGACGACGAGATTGGCGAGTGCCCGAAATGAGGGACGTACTTGTGTGCGAGAAGAAGGGGAAAACAATAGAAAGCTTGACTTTCAAAAGAGGCAGATCGGTTAACTACTAAATGTCTGATTAGGACTTCGTGAATGGTTTGCTTGAAGGCGCTAGCCAAAATGAAGCCACCTACGAGAGCATGCATACTTCAGGAAGGTCAAGGACAGATGACTGCGCACAATGGATGTTGTGACATTTTTGCCCGTGTCTTTAGTCGTGTGCTGTATATTTGGCGGGATGAAGGTGGCGATGGTAATGATGGCGACGAGGATGAAGATGATGGGAAGGTCGGGGGTTAGAGATTAGAGGTCGTAGTAGAAGCAGCTGAATAACAGTACTATGCACAGAAGTCATGGAGCATCAATGCATTTAACTCACACACACACACACACACACACACACACACACACATACACACACACATACACACACACACATACACACACACACACACACACACACACACACACACACACACCGCCTTCTTTCGTCGAGATATTGAAGGATTCCAGAAAAGTCATGGAACGTGAATGCATTGACACCTCTCCCCCTCTCCCCTCCCCCCGCCCCCCCACCCCACCCTTCTTTCAGTAGAGATATTGAAGGATTCCAGAGAAGTCATGGAACGTGAATGCATTGACACCTCTCCCCCTCCCCCCTCCCCCGCCCCCCCCCCCCCCCCCCCACCCTTCTTTCAGTAGAGATGTTGAAGGATTCCAGAGAAGTCATGGAACGTGAATGCATTCATACACACACACACACACACACACACACACACGCACGCACGCACACACACACCGCCCCCCACCCCCAACCGCCCCACTTCCACCCTTTCGTAGAGACGTGGAAGGTTTCCAGAGAAGTCATAGAATGTACATACATTGAACACCCCCCCCCCCCTACCCCCACCAACCCCCCCCCCCACCCCCCACCCCCCACCCTTCTTTGCTAGAGATGTTGAAGGATTCCACAGTCTTGAACGCGGCAAATGCTGACGACCAGTTCGCGGTAAATCAGGAAAGAAACCAAGCTTTTTACTCTTTTTTCATCGCCGGTGTTAAACCCAGGAGCTTTGGTGTGAGCGTTTACAGCTCCTGGGCTAGTCAACAATAAACGATAAATAAGCAAATACAGCAAAGAGCTCATTCGTCCGTACTACATCTCATTTTCAGTCGACTCTTCCCTAGAACTGTCTCCTACTACCAGGATGCAGTCACACATTCATACCACGACTGCTCTAAGCAGACGGCTACGGTGTCGTCATGAACATCTTACCGTCTAATAAAATACTTTAAAATAAAAACTGACCACCCCCATAACAGCCATCCGAGAAGGTCAAAACGAAGCCAACAATATGCTCAGCTTGCATCAAGTTCTTCGCTACACTTCCCCGGCTGACAAAAGCCCTGTTCTGTTCGAACTGATGAGAAGGCAACAGCCGACTTTATCCACGACAACCAAACAAGCACAGCCACAACCGCTGCAAAGGCGCGGGGTGAGATCTCGGGCCTGTGTTGCTGGCAGCCACCAAACAAAACAACACGGGCGAGCCGATGTGCCGGAGGATCGCTTTCACAACAGCCCTTGCCCTCCAGAGGCTCGGTCGGAAAGGTGTTTTTGCTTGCTGAACTGGCTCTTCGCACCTCACCTTCCACTGAGTGACTCTTTGAACCTTACCGTCGTCTGACTGAAAGTGCTGGAGTCGTGCGAATGGAGAGCCTTGAATAAAACAATGCAGAGTCTGGTGTATGACCACTTTCGTGTGTGTCTCAAGTACACGTAGAAAGGTTTAAATAATCGTAAACAGATTCCATTTCTCGAAAAGTTTGACTTTTATCTGTACGGAAGGAAAGGACCAAAAGTTGTCAAATTGAGAGCATTTTTGGCATGTTTTTATACTTTTTGATAGGACACCATTGGTGAGCCCCACAGCAACTGCACAACGATGGGCTTGCAGGCGTTGGAGAAATGACGAGATTGTAGAAGATAATGAGAGCTAGTGTCTGGATTTCCTCTTAATCGTTGCCGAAATACACCGCAGTGGTTGGAAGAAGAAGGGATTGCTCGATTAGGTAAGAGAAGATTCCAAGACTATTGTGAGTCACGTCCCATGAGCTATGCCTTGCTTGTAATGACTGACTACATCTCGAGAAGCCATGTAGTCCAGTCAGATCGG
>JAWQFJ010020479.1:0-24321 GCA_034096865.1 Theodoxus fluviatilis | reverse complement strand
CCCCCCCCCCCCCCCCCCCCCCCCAATTTTCTCAACGGATCTGCGCGAATCACGAGAATGGCCCATGGAGCTTCAGAATTAACGGATTTCCGTTAATTAACGGAAAAATCTCTTGCCTGGTAGAGGGTGCAGAGTTCGAAACTGCATGGATCTCAGAGTTGAAGGAGGAAAATGGAACGGAGTCTTACGGCCAATCAGCTTGTGCAGGCTATGCAAGGCTGTTGGTCATGGACAACCACAAGGACTGGTAGAGCAGCAGCAAATCGAGTCACAATTTCACTATTTGTTCTCCTCTTTCAAATCGCGTAGGGAAAGACGGTGAGTCGATTCTTACCCCCAACCCACACGGGGAAATGCCGGAGTTAGATCTTTGTCGTGGTGCTGAACTCCCCATGCCCCAGGCGTAAATTGGGTGCCTGTGAGGGCATTGAGGACACATTATCTCGAGCCTGACCCTCCATGTGACCCCAAGATGGCACCAGTCTGAAGTGTCTGTGCAATTTGTTCCCAAGTGCCTCGCTAGCTCTCAGCTGGAGTTCCTCAAATGAGATGTGCTGTGCACTTGGGTACTCACTCACAGGGAATGACTGCAGATGAGGTTTATGATTTTTACCTCGACCTATATGTGTAACCGACATTTCATTTGCAGATCTGAAGGGATGGTGGGAAATTGTTGCAAGGATTTTAAACGCAAACTTCATATGCATTCAGCTTTGAATGTACTTTTATATGCAATGCTTGAAACACACACAAGCATGCAAGCACGCACACTCACATATGCACGCATGCATGCATGCACACATACACACACACACACAAAAGATGCAGCAACACATATTGAGGGCATAACTCTCTTTTTTGTGTGTGTCTTTTATTATATTTCAATGCCACGAGCTCAGTCAGGCATGTAGAAACATGGTGATTGCAACAAAGTACATTTCATCTGAAACAATGAACTAAGCATTTTGACCAAATAAACAAAATGACAACCACAACAAAACCACAGGTTTCTCCATGAATGTTTGTGAAAAATCAACAGCTGCTTTCTTAAAACTCATCCACTTCTCAAATTAAAAACTTGGTGCTTCAAGTGCATCCCTGCTCTCTAGAACACCTTGCTTTTATTCTTACACTGACTTTACCAAGATTCCATTCACTTACAACACTGTCAAGTTTTACAAACGAGATTATTCAAAACAATCAAGATGACCTAGTATGAAGTAAAAGTGCTAATGTCACATGACAATTTTGTTATGGACAGTGTTCATTAAATTCATGCTTAAAAAAAAGTATGAGGCAATGACATGCTAATGATACAAAATTACTGGTTGCTATGCCCAAATCTGTTCACTACAAGACTTCATATTCATTGGCATGATAAAAGAACACTTATCCTCAAACACCCTCTACAGGAACTACTCATTTCTGTTTAAACTTAAATTCCCAACATTTCCATCAACAGAGCCAGACATCTGCCTTTTAGAGATGCCTCATGAGTAGCACACAACAACAGCTGCCCAAAGTCTTTGGCGGCTATGTCTGTTTCTCACTGAATTCCTTTGGCCCTTTGGTCTAACTTCTGTGTGATGACAGCCCCATAAGATAAAATCACCAAGAAAACTTGTGCAGAAAGGATGTCCTGTGAATACAGATGGCAGGTGACAAAATGCGACAGAACCTTTTTTTACCACACCTGAGCTCACTGCACAAATGCAAAGGAGGAGCAATCAAAAGCAGGTGGGAAACCAGAGGCAGAATTTCCTCTGGCTGACTTCAACATCATCCAAGGAACCAACACAACTGCTGTCCCGACGTCTTCAGTAGTCGTAGAAAGAGCTGTCATCCTCGCCATCATCGCCAGCGTAGCTTGTGTTCCCGGAGTTGCCACCTCCACCACCACCCCAGCGACCGCCTGCCCCTCGTCCCCATGTGCCTCGGCCTCCTGCACCACCCAATCCCCCCTCATAGCCACCACCACCCCAACCCCCCTCACCACCGTGGCTAGCTCCACCTCTCTCTCGTCCTCTTGGACCATAACTACCACCGCTGCCTCCCCCTCTGCTTCCTTCACCCCTTCCTCCTCCACTTCCACCCATGCCTCCTCCTCCTCCACCCACGCCCCCTCCTCCTCCACCACTTCCTCCATCTCCACCACTTCCTCCAGCTTCACCACCACTGCCGCCGCCACCACCTCCTCCTCCTCCAGCTCCTCTCTCACCTCCTCTGCCTCTGCCTCCAAATCCTCCTCCTCCAAACCCTCCACCACCTCTTTCCCATCCTCCTCCACCCCTACCCCATCCTCCTCCACCTCCTCCGTATCCACCTCCACCTTCTCCGTATCCACCTCTTCCTCCTCTCCATCTTCCTCTTTGGTCCCAGGGTCCTCCTCCTCCTCCTCCGTATCCACCTCCACCGTATCCTCTTCCTGAGAATCCTCCACTGTAGCCAAACCTGCCTCCGTAGCCTCTGCCGCCCATCCCCCCATCTCCGTACGAGCCTGGACCCACTCGCATCATCTTAGCCGGAGGAGGGTCACCCTGGGCAACACTGGAAATAGATGAGATTGGGATTGGATGTATGGTGTAAGGAGAAAGGAGAGGAGGCAATGAGGTATACAGTGTTGGAAAAGGGAATGTGGGGAAGGGTGCAGGGAGGGGTGTGGGGTATATTGGAGGGAGGGAGGGAGGGACAGGCGGGTGGGCGGGCAGACAAATTGACTGACTGACTGACAGACAGACAGACAAATTGACAAACAGACAGACAGACAGACAGACAGACACACAGGCAGACAGAAAGACACACAGACAGAGAGCGTAGATGTATCTGTTTGATTGGTAGATGGCAATGGTGACGTGTCATGGAGTGGGAGTTGGGGTTTGGCGACCAGTTTGTTAGTGCCTGTGGGTTGGACTTGATCCTCTTGGGTGGGTTGAAAGCAGAGTTGGATCTGACCCTGTCCTGCTGCCTCCCAGAAGCCTGAGTCTCGGGCTGCTTGGAGCTGCCCCAGGTCGAGCTGCTGGAGCAGGCCCTTAAAACCCGGCAGCCAGAGGTTGGATTCCAGCTGTTCAGGGGGACACAAAGCTGCTCCAGCTCTATGTCACACTAAATACTTACCAATCCTTACCATTAAAACAAACAAAACTTAATGACAAGCAAACACTGATGACCATCCCAATCACAGCAAACTCACCTGGGATCTGGAAGGTTGTAGGTGCCAGCATCGGATTTGGAGAGCTCGCAGATTGCGTTGATAAGGGCCTGTTCAGGTTCAGCCATCTGTGTGATGGACTCGGGGTTCTTGGTTGCCCTCACCAGCAGTGCCTCCATTGCTGGCCTCAGTGCCACCAGCTTGGCTGCCTGCTCAAACCTCATCCGCAAGTTGATCCTGAGGAGCAAGGGTCAGTGAGCTATCATCAGAACCCGAAGTTTGACTGGCTTGCACAAAACGAATTCTAACTTGATTTTTTGGTGTTTGGAAATTGCAAATACCGTGCAGTCCGGATAAGCTGAACCCCTAGGGGGGTACAAAAAGGTTAGTGTTATCCGATGTTCGTGTTATCCGAGGTTCAGATAAGACGAAATTTCCAGCCTCGACTTCGTGTTATCCGAGGTACTGACAAATGAACTTTATAACCAATATTTTGAGTATTCAGGAGTACGAAGAAGTTGAACTTATCCGTAATGGAGACTTATTCGCTAGTCTGGATTCAGTGAAATATATTAAAGATATTGCAAGATTACATACATATACATTACTGCCTCTCACGACCGCACATATTGCAATAATGAAGAACTATTGTTGCCAACTACTTGCTAAACGCCTGACTTGTTGTGATCACCTCTGTAACGAGAGGATGCCGATGAAAGATAAAAACCAATGACAATCAGTTAACCGAGACACAAAGTCACAGAAACAAAAAACAGGCCATGGATTGAGATGGAACACCTGCAAGAGCGGCAGTGCCAGACACGAGGGGCTGTGCCAGACAATTCATGTCTGTCAGCAGACATCAGAGGGCCGTTCACAGGTTGTTGACCTGAAATCAGGACTGTTCAGACCTCTGCAGCCACCGGAAGGCAGCCGGTGGCAGCTGGGGGAGTTGTGGTGAAGCCACCTTGACCTTATTTTCTTTCTTTGTTTAAATCTTGGGGAATGTGTTATTCGAGGAGCTGAAGAAAGCTTCCAGATTTCCGATGTTTCGTCTAATCCGAGGTTTAGATTCACAGAGGACAGAAAAACGCTTCGCATAATCTGAGGTTTCGCCTTATTCGCGGTTTGCGTTCTAAGGGGACAGAAAAACGCTTCGTGTTAACCGAGGTTTCGTCTTACCCGAATTCATGTTAAGCGAGTTAAATTTGTTGAAATAAAGAGCGTAGCTGGCCGGGGAAAAAGAATCATTTCAGCTTATCTGAAAATTCATCTTAACCCTTACAGTGGTGCTAAAACGGTGACGTTATGGGCTGCCAGTGGCACTAAAACACGAGCAAATTGAGCAACACGCACACCTTTCATTAACTTTGAGATTGCTGATGAACCGTTACAGATAGACACATAAAGTAAAAAGACAAAATGCTTGAAATTGAATGAACAATATTTTGGTGTACAGTTTATAGTCTTTATTCAAAACCTGATTTTTGGGTCAAATTTTAAATGTTTAACATTTGTGGGGTTTTTTCACTCCTCGAGAAATAAAACAGGTAAATCACTATGCAATAGTGGGTAAATACCCTATAAACCCTACTGGATGTTGCTTTATCATCTGTGCATACTAATGTATCATTCCCTTTGACCAAAAATGCACTATTTAAATTATAATGCAAATTTGATGAGCCAGGTATTAGAGAGGGAAAATGAAGTAATTCTGATTACCTACACTCTCTTCCATCTTATGCAATATTCCTCAAATTTCCAGTTTCCTTTGAGCATACAGGTTTGTTTGCTCCACAAGCAAATCAAAAACTGTATCGTCCAGGAATAGGTTCAAAAAGTCAATTGGCTCAGCGTCAGAGTCAATATCTGCAAGGAGTTTTGACTCGCCCGTGAACGGCGCAATTAGCGGGTCATCAGCTGTTCGCATCCAACCCTCACTGTCATCCTCTCCCACCTCTCGATCACTCGCAGCTTGAGAGATCGGCATTCTTGAGCTAATTACAGCCTGCCTGATCACTTCATCTAAAGTTTCCTCATCATCTTCATCTTCGGCAGCTGAAGGATTAAAATCCTCAAACAGATTTCGCGATCGCGACATGTTGCCTCGAGCGTCCACTTCCATTCGTACAGGATAGCCCATAATTTCTACTATACCGCACATAAAATTGCCCTGATTTTTGATTGGCCAAGCTGAAGACTGTAGAGAAACCTCTTCTGCATGAACTGGAGTCAGTAAACGTAGAGTTATATGATAGGCTTGTACTAGGAGAGAGGCAGAACGCACGTGGTGTCAGAAACGACATATGCCGCGCTTGCCACTGGTGGACCACGAAGGTGAGCGCGGCAATTGCCGCGCTTGCCACGATAAGGGTTAACTCATTGCTTACGCAGGGATAGCATTAGGAACTTTACCTGTGTACGCAGTGTTTTTGCAAGTTTTCAAAAAATCACATAAAGTCCAAATTTAGAATAACTGTTTAATGGTTGGTACCACAAGAAAGATAATCATTTGCACTTTCTAGCTGAAGTGCTGGATAGTTACAATATGCAGTAAGAAAATTGGGGAAATTTGTTTTTTAACACCAGGTACATGCAATTTTGATTTTCTTTTTTTTAACACCTAATGTATTGTAATATTAGTCAAGAGATAAATTTTGCACAACAGTTCTGAAATCAGTATTTCCACATCAAACTATATTGATGAATGATTCAGCCCCGGCGAAATGACATTCTAGAAATTTCTAAAATTCTAGAACATTCTAGAACATTCTAGAATGTTCTGGAATAAATTTGATGGAATAATTCTAGAATTCTTTAATTCCAGAATAATTCTAGAAAATTCTAGAACATTACTTTTTCTTAGAATATTATTCTAGAACAAGACCATTCAAAGAATATTATAGAAAATTGTAAATAAAACGATATTTAAAAAAAGAAGTGAACAATAAAGCATTTCAACACACACGCAAGACACTTTAGTGATCACACACAGAATATAAGATTTAGTGTTAAATCACCTAACGTTCATTCACAGTTCTTAATTGTCCACAATTTTCATTTTCTGATCACAGAACAGTTCTAATCATAACTCGCTGAGTCGCTCACAGTTGCAGTGTGCACATTTCTTTGCAATACACAATAGTGATCTTGATTAAAACTCAGAATTTAATAATAGAGCAACTAGTGTTTGTCAATGCCCGAGTGGATGACTACTGATGGGAATTGTAGTCCCGTGCGATCATGGATCCAATATACAATGTCCATGGGAGCGACAATTACGCGTCTGATCATACCCTCGCCTTGTTTACGTCAAGATCTAAAAATAGCATTAGCAAACGGAAGTGGCCGACTTATCGCAATGCCTGCTGGGAAGCAGAGAGACCGCGCACTTAGATCGCTTTCAAACTTGTGCAAGTTTGATCGAAATCGGACCAGTTTTAGCTGTGATCGAAATCGGACCAGTTTTAGCTGTGTTGTGGTGATTTTTGTCGAGATTTCGACTGACGTTCTGACTTTTTTCGCGTCATGGCGGACTCCGCATCGGATGAGAGCGAAGGACATTGATGCTGATTTTGACGATGTCTGATGCGAGAGATGTTGAAAGAGGAATCGTCGGAGGAAGAGTTTCTAGGCTTCCAAGGATCGTGGCAGACAGAAAATTTTCGTTCTCGTATGCGACACGCCTTTCGACGCGCTCAAGGAGTAAAGATTGACATCCCTTCAGACGCAAAACCTCTTCATGTCTTCTCTGATCTTCACAGACGCGATCATGCGCGATGTGGGAACGCTTGTGACAGAGACACATCGGTATGCTGAGAGAGAGAGAGGAATCCACCTCCTACCAGCTCCAAGTGGGCACTTGTGACAGTTCCTGAGATTAAAACTTTCATCGGTCTCTCCATCGCAATGGGTGTGCTTCGCTTGCCTGAGAAGCAAGATTTTTGGCGACAGAAGTGGCTTTTCCGTCGACGTAGTTTTCGAGACTAAGTTCCCCAAGGCAATCGAGAGACAGATTCCTTTCTCTGTGGCGGTACCTGCATCTACAATTAGGTCCCCAATAACTTTCTTCACTGCTCACAAGAATTGCAAGGTATGAGGTACAATTATGAAAGGGATTTGATTGATAAAATCAGTTGGATGGAAATTGGTGATTCAGATATTATCTGAATCTCTGATGTGTGCAGTTGTTTCAAACACCATCTGATGAGTACCATTTCAAAATCTGTATTAAATAATCTACATTTAACAGAGATTGGTTTGTTGTTTTTTAACTAAATATTCTGTTTGAATGTTTTTGCTAAACAATTCCAAAATACTCTATTACCTAATTATTCTTCTCAATAATATAATTATTGTTCTTGAATTGTTCCAGAATGTGCAGTCAGTTTTCTGGAATTTCATCTTGAATTGTTCCAGAATTATCTGTCAGTATTCTATAATATTCTGGAATAACATTCCAGAATAATCTGGAATAATTCCAGAATTATTCTAGAACTGTGTTTCCTTCTTCGTCTGTAAGGATTCAAGAACATTCATTACCATTCTAGCATATTCTAGAATATTCTAGAATATATTCTAGAATATTCTCTTGAATTCTCATTTAACCTTCTGTCATTATTCCAGAACCTTGGACTTTGGTTCCAGAAGTCATATTCTAGAATATTCTGGAACATTTCTAGAATTGTTCTGGAAAGATTCCAGACCGTTTCGCTGGGGTGACTACAGGATTAAAAAAATGCTTGAATTTTTTTTTTTTTTGGCAAGTCAGAGAGGGGAAATCAGAAAATATACATTTACTCACTGCAATCTGTCTCTGTTTGAATAGAAGAAAAGTCTCAAATGACCTGAGAGAAAGAAGGCGCCCTACTCAGCATAGTCCTCTTTTGTGTGGTACAGTTCATTGGAGGAGTAGAGAAGGTTTTCGGAAGGTTTTCGGCATCCTCTGCATCCGAATCGATGTCTGTGTCTGCTGTAAAAACCGTTTCTATCTCTTCCTCTCTTTCTGACGCGACGGCGACGAAGTCAATTCGTCTTCGCTTTCAGCCACGAAATCGATTCGTCTTCGCTGTCAGCCACCGCTTCATTCTCGTTGACTGGGACTATTTCCACATCAGAATCATAAAGATCTTCTTCAGAAGTCCAATATCCACCTAGATCTTCAATATCAGACCCTTCTTCCATCCACACTTCTAATACTTCGTCATTTTCATCACCGCTCGATCACCTTCGAACACGCCACGCCATGTCGACAAACGCATAAACCCGACGTAGGGTGAGCGTAGCTTCTACTACATCTAGCTTTCTCACGGGGACTATACTAAAGAAAAGGTAACTCCAGCGAACACACACTGGACAGAGAATAAAGAGCTGTACGATTTACTTCCCTTGAAACAGACACGGAGATAGGAAAAATACATTACGGCGACCGCAACATGTACTTGCGCTACGTAGCCAACGGGTGTTGGCGTAATCGCAACACGTCCTTGCGCTGCGTAAGCAATGGGTTAAGCAAGTTCATGTTAAGTGGGTTGCACTGTAGTTGTCAAATCTGCAATTTTTTCTAATTAACTAATACACGCATGAACAATGTAGGATCAAAATTGTAGAAATCATGTCCACATGAAGATAGGAAAAGAGCAGGTGGCAATTTTGAGAAAATGGCTTTTGAAGTTTTCCTAGTGGAGGTAAGGCAGTAAAAACTTTATCTTCAACCATTTAAACATTTTTTTTTGACAAATTATTAGAGAACCTGAAAATTTAGTGTCTCTGGCAGGCATTTAAGCAAAACACAAATAACGAACCAAGTCTGACTTCAATATGTAATTCTGCACGCAGTACTGAATTGCCTTGCAAGAGCTAAAACTGGTCTTGTGCTTGTGGGACATTACTGGTGCTTGCATGGATCTGCTCCGTCAAATGTCTGAGAGTGGCCCACTTCTAACACATCCTCTAGAACAATGAGCTTGTCAATGCAGAGTCTACTGAGGATTCCAATATTCATGTGTGTGTGTGTGTGTGTGTGTGTGTGTGTGTGTGTGTGTGTGTGTGTGTGTCTTTATGTGTGTGTGTGTGTGTGTGTGTGTGTGAGAGAGAGAGATCAGAGAGAGAGAGAGAGAGAGAGAGAGAGAGAGAGAGAGAGAGAGAGAGAGAGAGAGAGAGAGAGAGAGAGAGAGAGAGAGAGAGAGAGAGATTTTTAAAAAGAAAGGATCTCTGTTAAAGAAGCATTTGCTTAATGTGCAACCCTCATGAAATAAGATATTTTTTATGTGTGCGTGCGTGTGTGTGTGTGTGATATCACAAAATCAATCCTTTTCACTTGTAGCAGGTGTTCATGATTTCTGAGGCAATGAGAAAATGCTTTTTTTTAAATTAAATAATTCAAGAAACAACTGTAGACTTTCTTTCCAAAGGGAATGTTGTGCTTCAAGCATTTCTGATGGAGAGGAGTTCAGCTCCATAAAACTGCACATACACGCTGACAAAATACATATAATATCATTAGTTAAACCAGAGTATTTAGTATCATTGAGGTACCATCTGCCAAGGTTGCAGACTCTGCATTCAACTGATTCAATAAAACTACTATGGCTGAAGTCATGGCAACCGAGGAAACACAAAGACTCTCCTGGTACAACTTATTAATAACTTTTTTTTTCAAATTGTGCAGCATCCACTTTGTAAAGATACTGGTATACATTGACCTAACTCTGTCGGTACACCCACAGCACTTTATCAATCATTTCAACAAAAAGAACAAGCAATGTTTTCAAAGTCCACCCCAGTAGACAGTACTGGGGCGGACCTACCAGGTGGATATGATGATGCTGTGATGATGATACAATGAAGTGAAGATATTGTTATGAGAATAATGTTGATTTGTCAAAAACACAAACACACACACACACACACACACACACACACACACACACACACACACACACACTCACATGCGCGTGCACCCATGCGCGCACACACACACACACACACACACACACACACAAATACACACAGGCATGCATACACACACACACACACACACACACACACTCACACACACACACACACACACACACGCACACACATGCGTGCGCACACACACACATGCGTGCGCACACACACACACACACACACAAACACATTCACACAAACACACACACACACATGCGTGCGCACACACACACACACACACAAACACATTCACACAAACACACACACACACACACACACAAACACAAACACACACAAACACACAAAGACCTACCAGGTGTCCAGCACAATGAGGTCGTTCTTGTAGTTGACAGACCGCGAGCCCAGCAGCAGCAGCTGGATGGGAGTCACCATGGTCATCTGCTTGCAGGAGACAGCCCTGGTGCGGATCTGCAAGGAAGATGACCTCACTCCAATGATGTCCGGTGACGAAGCTTGGAGGACTATGAATAGAGGTGGCAGAGGTACAGAAGTCCCAAGCAGCGCAAGACAATTAAAGTCACCAGCAGAACCTCCATCTCAAACATATGATTAAAGTTCTGTGCAAACTAAACTGCTCAACTCAAGGGGGCACAGAACATACTGAGAATTCACAGACACACATGCATGTGTGCACAGGTGTGTATCAATACACACACACATGCACACACACAAATACCCCCACACACCCCCCCACACACAACATGCTCACATATACAAACTCAGACACACATGCACTCTTGTGTGTGCATGTCTGTCTGTCTGTCTGTCTGTCTGTCTGTCTGTCTGTCTGTCTGTCTGTCTGTCTGTCTGTCTGTCTGTCTGTCCGTCCGTCTGTCTGTCCGTCCGTCTGTCTGTCCGTCCGTCCGTCCGTCCGTCCGTCCGTCCGTCCGTCTGTCCGTCTATTAGTCCACCTGTCATACCCATCATCACCACCCCTACTAAACAGACATCACTCCCAAACAGACACACAACAGCACAACTTGTTCCATCCATACAGACAGCCACGTCCCAAGTCTCTACAAACCTTTTCCCCAAAGATGAAAAAGGGGGAGGGAAAGGTGGTGGCGAAGTTGGAGCAGTTGACGGAGGACTTGTGCACCAGGGCAGACCGGCTCTGGGCAGTCAGGACCTTGCGCTTCTCCTTGTGGAAGCACACGTTGGGGTAGAGTCCCTCGCACAGCAGCGTGATGGCCTGCAAGGTAGATCAGCAGCATGATGGCCTGCAAAGTATGACAGCAGCGTGATGGCCTGCAAAGTATGGCAGCAGCGTGATGGCCTGCAAGGTATGGCAGCAGCGTGATGGCCTGCAAGGTATGACAGCAGCGTGATGGCCTGCAAGGTATGGCAGCAGCGTGATGGCCTGCAAAGTATGACAGCAGTGTGATGGCCTGCAAGGTAGATCAGCAGCATGATGGCCTGCAAAGTATGACAGCAGTGTGATGGCCTGCAAGGTATGGCAGCAGCGAGATGGCCTGCAAGGTAGATCAGCAGTGTGATGGCCTGCACGGTATGGCAGCAGTGTGATGGCCTGCAAGGTATGGCAGCAGCAAGATGGCCTGCAAGGTAGATCAGCAGTGTGATGGCCTGCAAGGTATGGCAGCAGTGTGATGGCCTGCAAGGTATGGCAGCAGCATGATGACCTGCAAGGTATGGCAGCAGCGAGATGGCCTGCAAGGTATGGCAGCAGCATGATGACCTGCAAGGTATGGCAGCAGCATGATGACCTGCAAAGTAGATCAGCAGCGTGATGGCCTGCACGGTATGACAGCAGCGTGATGCCCTGCAAAGTATGACAGCAGCGTGATGGCCTGCAAGGTATGACAGCAGCGTGATGGCCTGCAAGGTATGGCAGCAGTGTGATGGTCTGTAAAGTATGGCAGCAGTGTGATGGCCTGAAAAGTATGGCAGCAGTGTGATGGCCTGGAAAGTATTTCAGCAGTGTGATGGCCTGCAAGGTATGGCAGCAGCGTGATGGCCTGCAAAGTGGGGCCACAGAGCCAATATTGAAAGTAGCAGTAAAATACACAACATATGATATTGAGAAGATCCCATAGACATCACCACCTTCATACTTTTGGCACATCTAGACGTTTAACCAACATGTGCATCTAAGGATGTTCACCTGTACATTCATGCACAATCATTCACTCATTGAAACCCAGACAAAGTGACAAGACAAGGTAACAGCAACTTTTATTTGATCATCATGATATTTGGGTTTTTTAACTTTTCCCCATCTCTCTCACCCCTGGGAATGAACCACAATACAAGTCAATCTACACCTCCTGAAAAAGAGGCTATCAATAGTCCAGCAGAGGCTTTGGGTTGGCTTTGAACTCACAAGGGCACAGGGGGAGAGTAGCAGTAAGGTCACTGTAAGCAGACTGAATTGCAGCACCTGATTTTCTTGCACAATTGCCAACGGGCTAAAGTACTGTACTCTTATCCCATTCTGAAACAAGAAGGGCAAAGCCCATACGACTCACATGCTTGACCTTGACCTTTACATGACCTTGACCTTCAGGTGACCTTCAAGTTCAAGGTCAAACAACTACACCTAGCAATGACATCATACACTAAGAACTGCTTTACACATTTTTCCTACCAAAATACATCCAAGCCAAGGTCATGCAACACAAAGCTGTTAATTCAAGACATAGGAAACACAATGGTACTTATTGGTACTTTCTACCATGATATGGTCACTTTTAGTGGTTCACTACCCCATTTTGGTCACATTTCATAAGGGTCAAAGTGACCTTGACCTTGATGATATGTGACCAAATTTGTCTCATGATGAAAGTATAACTTGTGCCATACATAATTATTAAGTTTGAAACAGTTATCTTCCATAGTTCAGGGTCAAGGTCACTTCAAAATATGTATACAATCCAACTTTGAAGAGCTCCTGTGACCTTGACCTTGAAGCAAAGTCAACCAAACTGGTATCAAAAGATAGGGCTAACTTTGCCCTATATACACCATATATAGGTGAGGAATCCAATCTCAAAAACTTCAGAGACAATTGAGAAAATGTGAAAAATGGCTGTTTTTTATACAACATTTATGGCCCATGCGACCTTGACCTTGAAGCAAGGTCAAGTCACTATGTATGTCTTTTGAGGCCTTGTCTTAATTCACCACCATGCCACATTTGGTATTGATAGACTTAATAGTATCCGAGAAAAATCCAACGTTAAAGTTTTCGGACGCACGGACGCCCGAAACGGGTGAGTACATAGACTCACTTTTGCTTCGCATGTGAGTCAAAAAAGAAGTGTTTGTTACTGTAGTGGGTATTCTGCCTGGGGATAGAGAGTACAACATACGGCGGGAACTGCAGATGGTCCCTCATCAGCTGAAGCCCCTGGCTGCTGGGGTGTCCAGGCCTACTCCAGGCAGACTGAGTTGCACCAGTCAGTTTCCTTGCGGGATTGCCAATAGGGGAAATGACTGTGCACTTATCTTCCTGCCTGCCAGCTGCCGTGGGGTATGAGTATGCATGTGCATATGTATGTGTGTGCATTCTTTTTTTTTTTAGCAACTTGCATAGGTAGTGTGTGTGAGTGTGTGTGTGTGTCTGTGTTTGTGTGTGTGTCTGTGTGCTTGTGTGTGTGTGCGTGTGTGTCTGTGAGCGTGCATTTTTTCTATGTGTGTGTCCATGTGTGTATACTGTGTGTACATCTGCATGGATAGAGGCTCAATTTTCATGGGAGATTTAAACACATCATTGAGTCTTAATGATCAGACCCTGTATATGATTCCACCAGGTAGCTTGCTTGGGAAGACTGCTGGCTGGGCTACTGCAGGAGACCACCCACAGGCCTGCAGGCAGAGGGTCCGGGTCATCAAGCAACCCCAGCCATATCTTACACTGTACTTGAGTGGCTCCAGTGATACGTTGCTTGTCTGAATGCAAGCATGCACCTTTCTCCCTGCCTACCTTCTTGCTTGGTTCGGTCTCTACACCCACCTCAGCCCCCTTCCCCTTCCCCATCCCCACCCCCTGTGGGTTGGGAGTAAAAAGAGTAGACCCACTGTGTCTCCCTATGCAATGAAAAAAGGCCAATAACTAGAGAAATAAGAACTCGAATTGCTCTTTCTCTCACTAGCTCTGTAGTCAATGACCTTACAGAACCTACAAAGGCTGTACAAACTCATTCATTCATTCATTCATTCATTCATTCATCCATCCATTCCCCAACCCCAAGATTCTGGCACAGCCCCGTCCAAGGCACTGACCACGTCCAGCCTGTTGTCCTGATCGTGGAACTCGAAAGGCATGGGCTGCAGGGCCTCGTCAGGAAAGCCAGCGTTGCTCAGGATGGCTCGCAGCTGGTTCTGAAATGCACAGCATGGCAGTAAGTCTACTGTGCAGAGGTGACACATGCAGTAAGTCTACTGTGCAGAGGTGACTACACATGCAGTAAGTCTACTGTGCAGAGGTGACTACACATGCAGTAAGTCTACTGTGCAGAGGTGACTGCACATGCAGTAAGTCTACTGTGCAGAGGTGACTACACATGCAGTAAGTCTACTGTGCAGAGGTGACTACACATGCAGTAAGTCTACTGTGCAGAGGTGACTACACATGCAGTAAGTCTACTGTGCAGAGGTGACACATGCAGTAAGTCTACTGTGCAGAGGTGACTGCACATGCAGTAAGTCTACTGTGCAGAGGTGACTACACATGCAGTAAGTCTACTGTGCAGAGGTGACACATGCAGTAAGTCTACTGTGCAGAGGTGACTACACATGCAGTAAGTCTACTGTGCAGAGGTGACTGCACATGCAGTAAGTCTACTGTGCAGAGGTGACTTACACATGCAGTAAGTCTACTGTGCAGAGGTGACTGCACATGCAGTAAGTCTACTGTGCAGAGGTGACACATGCAGTAAGTCTACTGTGCAGAGGTGACTACACATGCAGTAAGTCTACTGTGCAGAGGTGACACATGCAGTAAGTCTACTGTGCAGAGGTGACACATGCAGTAAGTCTACTGTGCAGAGGTGACACATGCAGTAAGTCTACTGTGCAGAGGTGACACATGCAGTAAGTCTACTGTGCAGAGGTGATGAATGGATGGATGGTTGGTGTTTTATGGCCTATCAGCCTTTGTAGGCTATGTAAGGCCATTAAGCATGACAATTGCTAGAATCGAGTAAACGCAAATCAAGTCACGGTGTCCCTATTTATTCACCTCTTACGAATCGCGTAGGGAGACGCGGTGGGTCAATTCTTACCCCGAACCCACTGGTTGAGTGCAGTAAGTTTACTGTGCAGAGGTGACTACACATGCAGTAAGTTTACTGTGCAAAGGTGACTGACTACACATGCAGAAGTGAGCTCTTGATGGAACAAGAAGGGCAAAGCCCATACGACTCACATGCTTGACCTTGACCTTTATATGACCTTGACCTTCAAGTGACCTTCAAGGTCAAGGTCAAACAACTAAACCTACCAATGACATCATACACAAAGAAATGCTTTAAACATTTTTCCTACCAAAATGCATGTGACCTTGACCCAAGGTCAAGGTCATCCAAGGTCATGCAACACAAAGCTGTTAATTCAAGACATAGGAAGCACAATGGTGCTTATTGGCACTTTCTACCATGAGATATAGTCACTTTTAGTGGTTCACTACCCCATTTTGGTCACATTTCATAAGGGTCAAAGTGACCTTGACCTTGATGATATGTGACCAAATGTGTCTCATGATGAAAGTATAACATGTGCCCCACATAATTATTAAGTTTGAAACAGTTATCTTCCATAGTTCAGGGTCAAGGTCACTTCAAAATATGTATACAATCCAACTTTGAAGAGCTCCTGTGACCTTGACCTTGAAGCAAGGTCAACCAAACTGGTATCAAAAGATAGGGCTTGCTTTGATCTATATACCACTTGTAGCTAAGGTCGCCATTCTCAATAACGTGGGAGAAAATTGGGAAAATGTGAAAAATGACTGTTTTTGAGACCACATTTATGGCTCCTGTGACCTTGACCTTGAAGCAAGGTCAAGTCACTATGTATGTTTTTTGAGGCCTTGTCATCATACACCATCATGCCACATTTGGTGTTGATAGACTTAATAGTCTCCGAGAAAAATCCTACGTTTAAGTTTTTTACGGACGCCCGGACGGACGGACGCCCGGACGGACGGACGACACGGCTCAGTACATAGACTCACTTTTGCTTCGCATGTGAGTAAAAAAAAAACCATGGTATGCTCATGCACATATGTGCATGAACACACCCATGCCTCCTAACACACATGAACATGCATACATGTGCACTGACACAAACACACACACACACATCTCTTAATTAGCCATCCGAGTGCCATGAACCGATCTGGTCGGTTCAAGAATCGTTGCCAGGTTGCTTGAACCGACCTGGTCGGTTCAGAATTTTGGTGGTTGATAACGATATTGTGCTGTTCTTAAAACGGCAGATTACATCATTTCTCGAAATAATATTCATTTTGGAAGAAAATAAACACATATTTGGACCCACAAAAGCGCTTGTTATCGTTTTCTCCCCTATTTCGCTCACGGAGGGCAACATGTCAACAAAGATGGCGACGTGCGTTCACTTCCGCGAATGTGCGGAGCGTCAATTACAACGAATCTCGAATGATTCAGAGATTTTCAAGAACAATCTAGTCAGAATATACGTTTGAAAGGGTGACATAAACAATTTCAGCACAGTATGCGCTTGTTTTGAAAGAATTCTTCATAGAATTAGCGTACTGATTGCCATTGCGCACGTTGATATGTATGAACTAAACGGAGGAGACGAAGCACTACTTGTGATCTACGTAGCCAAAACCGTGGCAGCGCAGTAATATTTCCTCTGAGACACAGGTTTTCATTGGCTGAGTAACTGATCATGGAAAGAAGGCTCTAGAAATAGCGATCCAAGCGGGAAACATAATGTAAACAAAGCATGCGCTCGACCGCCCACAATGGCAGATCAACCGAGTACGTCTGGCGAGAGTGAACGATTACGATGTATACGAAGTGCGTTTGAGGTTCTTGCTGCTGTAATAGATAGCAAAGACAATTCTGATGTCGAGATTGAGGATAACGACAATGATTCGGACTTCGGTCTCGGGAAGAAGGAAAGGATATGTGTTGTCTGCAGTCCATCCACCAGAGGGAAAGGCGGAATTAGATCGAGAACCTATACTGTCCAGGATGTGACGTGGGATGCCATTTGGCCTGTGAGCAAGGTTGGGCACTACAGAAGAATTCCAAAGCGTGGCAGACGAGAGGGAGCTTGAGAGGAAGAGGATGACTGAACAGTCTCTGTTGATAGTGGCATATCAGAATTGCCTTATTCTGACCTTGGCTTTTTGAACTCAGATGAACTCATTGCTGAGGCAAAGTTGCTCATTCCTGTCTTGATATTTTGCATGTTGAAGCTCACAGCAGGAAGGAAAGTGACATTTAATCCTTTGATTTTTCACATTTGCATGCTTCTATAATAGTCTTAGATTAGATGCTACAAAACTTTTTTTTTATTACTCACCAGAAGTACCTTATATTATTGTTGACACATTTCTGATTAGATATCAACTCAACAAAGTTTCTTTAGCATGAATGTAAAAAGTGAGGTGTGTAGATAGTGATACTTTTTAATTTCATCTTTATTCTTTTCCTTACAATTTTATCTGGGTTTTGCTGAAATATCTTGTAGTTTGAATGCTCATGTTGGCCACAATTATCATGTACCCCAAAATTAACAGAAAGCATTCCGAGGGCACTCATAATATTTGAATCCTTTCCAAGTTTCTTGTAGCCAAGCAGTGCTTACAGATTTTTTTTCTTGGGTAGGATAATGTTTTTGCTTGCTTGTCAGGTGCTTTTTGTCACCCTTCTTTCATATAAAAGTGTACCTTAGTAGGTGGGTAGACGACTTTGATTTAAAAAAAAATTAAAGCAGCATTCCAGAAGTGATTTCTATTTGCCATACATATATATGTCATATTTCTGGTAATAAAAATATAGTTCATTCAATAAGCTTTCTAATGATATATAGTTTGTATGTGTTATTTCTGCATGTTGTATGCTTATTTGGTCATTTGGCACATGACCCGTGAACAGGAAAAAAACGGTGACATTCGGGCACTAATAGTCTGACACCCGGAGGGTTAACAAACACACACACACACGCGCGCGCTTACACACACAGGCAACCTCCTAAGACACATACACATCTCTTAACAAACACAAAAAGCATGCACATGCTTGCATTGTCATCCACACATGCCAAAACACATGCATGCATGAGCACATACACACACACGATAACATTCGCACACAGGCACGCACGCACACATGCATGCATGCACGCATGCACACACACACACGCACGCACACACACACACACACACACACATGCTTATGTGCTGCAGCATTGCATGACCATGTTTTTTTTGTTTTCTTTTATACATTTGATGCATTACCTTTGTGAGTTGTTCACCTTCTCTTCTTCTTTTTTTCGTCTTCTTCAGAACTTTAGAATTACAATAATACATTCTGACTGAAGCAGTGCACTTTCCAGAACCAATTTCAGTGTCATCCAAGAGGTCACCCTAAATTCAGCAGGCATCAAGTGGGACCTCCACTACTACACCACACATCTGGCAGCTGCACTTTCACTTCTCACTCAAGAAGAGATGAAAAACTTTCCTTTTCTTCCAGTGAATTAATGCAGCTCCTTTGAGCAGCATTTCCAAAATTTGGCATGGCATCAGTCTCTCAACATCCATATTTACACACACACCACCACTCCTGGGCTGCGTTGCACAGACACAGGGTCTTGCCAGGCACAGGCCTGTGTCAACATGTGTCAACATTTCATTGCCTCTACATCTGCTTTCATCACGCTGACACTGGCCTATCCCTTGCAAGGTCTTGCCTTTGCTCTTGTCTATGCAACGCAGCCAGGGCTTGCAAGACATTATGCAATGAGTTACGGATGCTGTGCCTACCTTGGCTTCACAGGTCATCCTCAGGGTCTGCATGGACAGGGCCTTGCTGTCACAAAAGCGCATCTCCCTCTCCTCCCCTCGGCACCTGCCAATACAGGTTCAGCTTTACTGATTTGAAAAGGGGGGATGGATGGATGGATGGATGGATGGATGGATGGATGGATGGATGGATGGATGGATGGATGGATGGATGGATGGAGTTCAAGGGCCTATCAGCCTTGCAGGCTATATAAGGCCACAGCGTTGATAAATATCCACTTTAATACATAAACATACCTCACAACAGTGGATTCTATTATGATTCACATTAAGTTACGTGAGAGTAATGATGAGAGATTTGAGTTCCTCTGCCCATGGACTATGTAAACACTCTGATGACGAAATATCACAAGAACCACCAGATCAAAATTCCTATCTCAATTTAGTTCCTTCATTCGAAATTGGGGTGAAAACCCTTACCTTGTCCCACATTTTATCACAATCGGTTTTGAATTTGTGAAATTTGAGAGGTTGTCCGTTATCTCGTTTTGGAATTACAACCATAATAAGAAATTGTATCGCCCTGGGCCATAGCCTTGCATAGAGATGTGTGGCGTCTTATGAGTGGATGGATGGATTGTATCGCCCTGGGCCACGGCCTTGCATAGAGATATATGGCGTCTTATGAGTGGATGGATGGATTGCATCACCCTGGGCCACGGCCTTGCATAGAGATGTATGGCGTCTTTTGAGTGGATGGATGGATTGCATCACCCTGGGCCACGGCCTTGCATAGAGATATATGGCGTCTTATGAGTGGATGGATGGATTGTATCGCCCTGGGCCATAGCCTTGCATAGAGATGTGTGGCGTCTTATGAGTGGATGGATGGATTGTATCGCCCTGGGCCATAGCCTTGCATAGAGATGTGTGGCGTCTTATGAGTGGATGGATGGATTGTATCGCCCTGGGCCACAGCCTTGCATAGAGATGTGTGGTGTCTTATGAGTGGATGGATGGATTGTATCGCCCTGGGCCATAGCCTTGCATAGAGATGTGTGACGTCTTATGAGTGGATGGATGGATTGTATCGCCCTGGGCCATAGCCTTGCATAGAGATGTGTGACGTCTTATGAGTGGATGGATGGATTGTATCGCCCTGGGCCATAGCCTTGCATACAGATGTGTGACGTCTTATGAGTGGATGGATGGATTGTATCGCCCTGGGCCACAGCCTTGCATAGAGATGTGTGGCGTCTTATGAGTGGATGGATGGATTGTATCGCCCTGGGCCATAGCCTTGCATACAGATGTGTGGCGTCTTATGAGTGGATGGATGGATTGTATCGCCCTGGGCCACAGCCTTGCATACAGATGTGTGGCGTCTTATGAGTGGATGGATGGATTGTATCGCCCTGGGCCACAGCCTTGCATAGAGATGTGTGGCGTCTTATGAGTGGATGGATGGATTGTATCGCCCTGGGCCATAGCCTTGCATACAGATGTGTGACGTCTTATGAGTGGATGGATGGATTGTATCGCCCTGGGCCATAGCCTTGCATACAGATGTGTGGCGTCTTATGAGTGGATGGATGGATTGTATCGCCCTGGGCCATAGCCTTGCATAGAGATGTGTGGCGTCTTATGAGTGGATGGATGGATTGTATCGCCCTGGGCCATAGCCTTGCATACAGATGTGTGGCGTCTTATGAGTGGATGGATGGATTGTATCGCCCTGGGCCATAGCCTTGCATAGAGATGTGTGGCGTCTTATGAGTGGATGGATGGATTGCATCGCCCTGGGCCATAGCCTTGCATACAGATGTGTGGCGTCTTATGAGTGGATGGATGGATTGTATCGCCCTGGGCCATAGCCTTGCATACAGATGTGTGGCGTCTTATGAGTGGATGGATGGATTGTATCGCCCTGGGCCATAGCCTTGCATAGAGATGTGTGGCGTCTTATGAGTGGATGGATGGATTGTATCGCCCTGGGCCACAGCCTTGCATAGAGATGTATGGCGTCTTATGAGTGGATGGATGGATGGAGTGAGTTTTATGGTCTATCAGCCTTTGTAGGCTATGTAAGGCCATCAAGCACGAAAATCACTAGAAGAGCTCCAAGTAAGCGCAATACAAGTCACAATGTCCCTATCTATTCGCCTCTTATGAATCATGTAGAGAGACACGGCGGGTCTATTCTTACCCCCAACCCACTGAGGGACTGATAAGGGGGGATGAAAGTATCCATGGACAAAGTTTTACCGCCTATCAGCCTTTGTAGGCTATTAAAGGCCAATGATGAAGACAAATCAGAGTTAGAATACAAGTGAGTCAAGTCATGATATTCATAGTTGTCTGCCTCTTACGAAACAGGCAGGGAGACATGGCGGGTCAATTCTTACCCCAACCAACACGGGGGATTGAAATGGGGGGAGAGATTGAATTGCAGAATGCATGAATAAAATCTTGGAGTCTGTCCCCAAGCTCCTGCAAACCAATTTTCCACTTCAATTGTTTGAGAATGTGAAATGGCATGTTTCACAGTATTCAGGATCGAAGATAACTTGACAAAGTCACTACCAATATTTTTGCTTGTGTGTGGTTTTGCAATAATGTTAGAATTTGTGTTGCATGTTTATTCAATAAAGATATAAAAAACACAGTTTTGCTTGTTTTAAGCGAAAAATGTGCGTGTTTGATTTATTTATTTGTCTCCGGTCGTTACGATCTGGACTGACGCCATTTCCCTCTTCGACTTCCTGCATTCATGTCCACATTCAAAAATCACATTAATTTTCTTTAAGTTTACAACGATCGTATGAAAAATTCAATTAAAAACATGTGTGATGAATTTGTGATCATCACCATGAAATTGTGTTACATATTTCACCAAGAAATCGTTCCAAGAAAAATACTCGATATTTCGCGTGTGTTCCGTCTGCAAAATCCGACTGAAGACAAAATATAAAACAACTGCTAGGAGTCGGATTTGCTTCTTTGTTATTCTACCAAAACATTATGAACATTAATTATTATTGTTCTATTGTTCATACAACGTTTATTTTCAAAGTAAAACGCCTATAAACACTTATAATTTAGACTTTTCGATTACGAGATTGTGTGTCCGTCTGGATCTCGTAACGACCGATATATAAATAATCGTTCTGTCCGCCATTTATCTTGACGTCACGTATCCCAGAAAAACCTCTTCCGGCATTCATTATGTTTGAATCTGGCAGCCACACGTGTTCTTTTGATCGTAGAAGGCAATTTTATTTGCCGAATCGTCTTTTTCTGATGTCCGTCCGGTAACGACCGTGATAACGACCACACTGGCACAGAGCTTGAAGCTGATATTTTGCCAATAATCGTGCATTTTCGGAATTTTACTACCCAAGATAGTTGTTTTTCTAGTTGGCTTCGTTCCCAGTTTGAAATATTTCAGTCTCAACTTTGCCTCATTTGTAATGAAATAGTTTCATGCCAGTTTCTGATCGAATATACCGACGTTATTGTCACAGACGGAAAGGGAATGCGCATAGTTGACCGACGTTACTTTCCAAGACGGACTTTCAGTGGCAGGTTTTTACCGGCGTTACTTTGTCAGTAATAATTTGGAATCCACTATCATGATTTTATATAATAAGGACAATTCATGAGAAAATGTGGGAAGTGTTTTGTTTTTCCCTGACTTGAAGGACTTATCTGAAGCCAAAGTGGTAATCTTGCCGTAGCCACACATGACAACGGGTCTATATAAAACGTGCACCGGCGCTATCGGGTCAAACTACGGCGATCGCATTAGTCTTGGCAACGTTCAGCGGACGAATTAAACATCAAACTACGGCGATTTGACGTAAGTACGAGTTCTATAAGTATAAGCTAGCCACTATGTTTCAACTTTAGCTGGGCCGATAGTCGCCGGTAGTCGCCGATACGGCGATAGTCGCCGATAGCGCCGGTGCACGTTTTATATGGACCCCATGACAACAGGTAGTGTCACTTTTTTCCCCATCTGATCAAAACTGTCTTGGGTTTCCAATGTACATGATTTTTTATTTAGATAGTACTTTTTTCTTTTGTTTCCAATGTACATGATTTTTGTTATTTAGATAGTAATTTTTCCTATCTGATCAAAACCATTCTTTTGTTTCCAATTTTCATTACTTTGGATTAAGATTGTATTGAAAATGTGATCATTTGTGTTTCTTGAACATAAGTGCTGACCCTGGCGTACTCACTTGGGCACTTAATTATGTTTTATGCATGGTAGAAGTAATAATTTGGAATCCACTATCATGATTTTATATAATAAGGACAATTCATGAGAAAATGTGGGTTCCCAGTGTTTTGTTTTTCCCTGACTTGAAAGACTTATCTGAAGCCAAAGTGGAAATCTTGCCGTAGCCACACAGTAGTGTCACTTTTTTTCCTATATGATCAAAACTGTTCTTTTGTTTCCAATTTACATTATTTTTTAAATAAGATTGCATTGAGAATGTGGTCATTTGTGTTTCTTGAACATAAGTGCTGACTGGCGTACTCACTTGAGCACTTTATTATGTTTTATGCATGTTTGAAATAATAATTTGGAATCCACTATCATGGTTTTATGTTAAAAGGACAATTGTAGCTCTCTGTTGATGTTTCTGTTAGAGTTGTTTTATTGAAAAACATGTATTTTCTATTATGTCTTGAAAATTTCATAAAAGTCGGCTCACGACCCCATTCAACATTTAGGGGGTAGGGATAGTTTCTGCTGTGCTACTTGTACTAAATGACTTTTTTTTCAATGCTTTTGGATTACATATGTTCTGGGCATTACAGGCTAACAATAAAATGTGTTGAAATTGATTCATCTCAACTTTTTTGTTTGTGAGTGAACTTAATTTCTCTTTCTAGATCTGAAATCTCGCTTGTCAATCATCTCCACATCAGCACTTCATCTATATCTTGGAATGTTCATTTTTCTTTCTTTAGTTTTCTTCACAGATACATCCCACATGTTTTACAACAAGTAATACAGACTGTAGACTTATTTACTTGACAGAAAACATCGCATTTCTATGAACACATACTTTTTTTAAATGTGAAGGTAGGGTTGAATCGGAGCCTGCATCTGCCAGTGGAGGTTCTTGTTGTCTCTTAAACTTACTTTTTCATCAAGTTAAGAGCCTGGCCTTTCCAAAAAGCACACACACTTTGAGAAATATTGTGT
>JAWQFJ010020477.1:0-17018 GCA_034096865.1 Theodoxus fluviatilis | reverse complement strand
TGCAGCATGCGTGTTTGTGTGTTGTGTGTGTGTGTGTGTGTATGCGTGCATGACATGCATGTTTGTGTGTGTGTGTGTGTGTGCATGCCTGTGCATGTACATGTATGCATGTCCGTTTTTTCAGTGATGAAGGCGCTGTTGTGCCGTTTCTGTCCGTGTATATGCTCTTTCACAAGTAGCTTTATGCTCTCTCACAAACGCCCACACATACACATTGCATGCACACACACATACGGCTTATGCTTCATGGCAAACACATATACACATGCACTCACGAGACACCAAACACATACGCACACACAAGGACAGCACACACAAACATCTTTATTGAACTGTTCCCTTAGATGGAGCTCCTTCAGGGATCTGGATGTTAGACCACTGGTGATTTTGTTACAGAATGGCAGAAAGCCAGGATGTTCACCACTGGGTGAGTTTTGTTACAGAATGGCAGAAAGCCAGGATGTTCACCGCTGGTGATTGTGTTACAGAAGGTGGAAGAAAGCCAGGATGTTCACCCCTGGTGATTTTTTTACAGAATGGCCGAAAGCCAGGAAGTACACCGCTCGTGATTTTGTTACAGAATCGCAGCAAGCCAGGATGTTCACCGCATGGTGATTTTGTTACAGAAGTGGCGGAAAGCCAGGAGGTTCACACACTGTGATTTTGTTACAGAAGGTGGCGAGAAGCCAGGATGTTGACCCAACTGGTGATTTTGTTACAGAAGGTGGCAGAAAGCCAGGAGGTGAAAGAACTTTCCGACTCTTCGTCCGTACGCATCCATCATCCGTCACTCCGACCCTCATCACCAAGGTAACGGAGAATGCCTGTAAGAGAAAAAGATAGCTGACATGTGTGTCTAGGTATCTGTGTGTGTGAGTGTGTGTGTGGTGTGTGTTGTGTGTGTGTGTGTGTGTTAGTGTTAGAGTATGGATGCATATTTGTGCATGTGTAGTCCATTTTGACCATCATTATTACGTGTGCAAAATGTTCAATCTGGATGAAGTATGGGTGACAGGATTTTCTTAAAAGCAGAATTTACCATTACCACAAGTCACCTTTGGCTTTATAGTGACCATCGATGCTTTGAAGTTAAAGTTATTACATTTGTCATTATCAGACGATATTGAAAGTCGTCTTGATGAGTCTTGAAGGTCATGTTTGTCATTATGCAGGATGAATAATGAAATCTTGATGAGTCTAAGTTATATGTATGTCATTATGCAGATGAAAATGAAGTGTCTTGATGAGTTTTTTGACAGTCATTATGTATGTTTATTAGTGCTGAATGATGTTGTAGTTGTCTTCTTTCCTAGGAGGCATCCTTGGAGGTACCTGCAAAATGAAGGGGAGAAAACTCTGCTGGAGGCTATGGAGACGCTGGAAGTGGCCTTCTCCGATACCCTTGTCAGTTGTCTCCCTTGATGGAAGGGGACACTCTCAGCATGGTATTGTGGCAGTTATACTTATTCCAATCTTCCAGAGGTTGTGTATGTTGTGTGTGTGTGTGTGTGTGTGTGCGCGCGCAGCGCAAGTACAATTTGAGGGTAAATTTTAAAAAACAGTCTTTGCATGATGGAATATATTGAGTCAAAAGAAGCAATTGAAGGAAACTGTTGGGTGATGATGTTTGAATCCTGATTTTCTGTGCATTTTCATATAGCTTTGCTTTTGAATTGCTTGGTTCATCGATTCAAAACCAAATATCACAAGGTTTGAGAAAGTTACTTTTGAATCTCTTTCATTGTTTACAGGATATAATAATATTTTACTCTGTTTTCTCTCTCTCTCAACAACTCACAAACACTCCCTTAGGCACAAAAGGACAGACTGCACACCAACATTTTCCTCAACTTTGTTGCCCACCCTGACTTTGACTGAACCAGGCAAGGTGAGTGCTGTTTTGTTTCCTTGATGTTTGGTGTGGACTGCAGGGAGTGAGTGAGTGAATGAATGAATGATTGAATGAATGAATGAATGAATGAATGAGAGTGTGTGTATGAGTGAATGAATGAATGAATGAAGGAAATGAATAAATGAATGAATGAATGAATAAAATTTTTGGGCCTGTCAGCTTGCTCAAGTCGGAGCAAGTTCAGTAACAATTTCTCTAGTCACTGAGGTTGCGTGGACTTTTACACTTGAGAGAACTCTTGCCAAGGAAAGAGACACCGGTAGTCAACACGTGCCAACACGACGAAAAGCAGATGTCAAGGCAGTCACATGTTTGACTCATGTTTGGACACCGGCCTTAGTATTGCAGCCAGCTAGGCAGGCCAAGCAATGCACGCCTGGCCTGTTACAAAACACAGATAGGGAGGACAAGCAACAGCAGTGGGCCCTCATTTTTACCCACAGGACCGCCGAGGGAGTGGTCTGTAGTCGGCCTCAGGGAGGCAAGCCCGTCAGTGGGCGCCGTAGACTACATTCTACACCCCAGAGAACCCTCTGACGGGGAGCTGCTTTTGCTTATTTCATTTGTGGTCGTAGTAGGACCTCAGGGAGGTAGCTGATAGCACTGAGCAGTGGGACTCTGTTTTAGTCCCCGCTAGACCCCAGTAGGCAGTGGCCGTAGTAGCGCCTCCCAGGGAGGGGAGCCTGAGGTGTGGCCTACTTTTCACCCCCCAGACCCGAGGGAAGCTGGTCTTATGTAGTAAGGCCTCAGGGAAGGAGCAGTGGGCCCTATGATTGGGATCCCCCTGACCCCGTGGATGTGGTCTGTAGTAGGCCGCAGTGCGAGGCCAGCAGTCGGGCCTATTTTATCCCGGACCCAGGACCCCGGGGAAGCTGAGAAAATCGTGGTATGCAATGCCGTGAGCGGGCTCAGGGTAGGAGCAGTGGGCGCGGTTTGTACACCCTGACTCCGACATATTAGTAACCCCCCCGGCGGTAACGTGGGCGTGTAGTAGGCCCTCAGGCCTGAGGAGTTTTTTTTTGAGCCCAAGTTGGGCGCAAGTGTACCCCCTGACACCCGGGGAGGGATACTGTCTGTAGGAGGAACTCCGCCACCAGGGAAGGAGCAGTGGGAGCCGCAAGCCCTATGTTACCCCCTGACCTGAACATCCCATTCCATAACAAGGACAGCGAGCAGGTTGCGGTGTCTGTAGAAGGTACCAGTCAGGAGGCGCCCGTCAGCCATGTACCACTGTGTGGGGCCCTAGCCTAAGCCTAAGGCTTTACACCCCCGTAGATCGCCCAAGGCGGAGTGGTACGTCTAGCTAGTAGGCCTGTGCTCAGGGTAGGAAGGATCCCCCTTAAAGGGACCCTCGCGTAAACTGGAAGCAGTCGGGCCAGTATTACCCACCATAGACCTCCGGAGGAAGTGGTCCGGATAGTAGGCCTCAGAGTAGGGAGTGCCGAAGGCAGTGGGGATGTCCACTTACGGTTGTAACCCCCATATGACACGACAGCTGGAGAAGGGGCGGTCTGTAGTAGGCTTCTCAGGGACGTGCGCACAGTCGGGCCAACTATTTTACCCCCAGACCCCGGGGGCAGTGGTCCTGGGAGTAAGGCCTCAGGGAGGAACGCCAGAGGGAGGCCTGTTTACACCCCAGTAGACCCCAGGGAGTATCTGGTTCGCGTCCCCGTACAGTCGGCCTCAGGAAGGAAGGCAGTGGGCCTTATTTTACCCCAGAGCCCGTGCCATGGAGTGGTACCATACTGTGACAGAGGAGGCATGGAGAGGCACTCATGTCATTTTCTGAGAACTCCGCACCCCCTAATCATTCTATGTGAAGTGGCTCCGGTATTAGCGAGATAGGACTCTCATCTGCCTAGGGAGGAGCAGTGGCGGCGTCCGTTCGTACCCCCAGACCCCGTGTGCTCCCATTGATGCAAGTGGTCCGGTAGATAGGCCGGCAGGAAGGAGCCAGCAATGGGGGGCCACTAACGCATCTTACCCCCATGGACCCCGTGGGAGTGGTCTGTAGTAGGCCTCAAGGGAGCGAGCAGTTGGGCCTGTTTTACCCTCCAGGACCCGCCGGGGAGTGGTCTGCGTATAGTGAGTTGCCTCAGGGTGAAGAGCTAAGCAGTGGGCCCATGCGTATTTCCACCCCCAGACCTGACTGCCCCAGGGGGTGGGGAGGGGAAAGGATCTGTCGTGAGCTTGGGCCTGTCACCAATGTGAGATCTCTCCAAGTCTGCCTGTCTTGGTGAGTACTTTAGAATTATCCAGTGTGCCAGCTCCGCTGTGTACGTGTTACCCACCTGTGTCCAACCGGCTATGCAAACATACGCTACCTGTCCCGGTGCATTTATAGAACGTCCCATGCTAACTCCCTGCGTTTCTGCCCCGCATGGACATGCAATCTGCGATATCGTCTGTTTTAAATGAATTGGAGGGTTTTGTGGATGTATTGAATCTATATTCTTTGTCAGATTTAAGTTCTCATGTGTTGTTTGCAAGAAATGTTCATGCCAATGTATGAAAACCCTGCATTCCTGGCAGTCTAGAGTGCTTGCCCAGTTGTATTTTGAGTGGCTAACTATTAGTGACATCTTGAAGCTAGCTGGTCCCGTTAACCACCACCCTTGAGTTTGCTTTACGAACTGGCTACCAGTCGAGGGAGAATGATTCCACACATTCATGCAATTCAAACCCTTGACGTGGCTGTCAGATAAGGCAACAGAATGGGGCAGTGGACTGATGGTGTGCTGGCACCCGGCTCTGTGGACAGCTCTACCTAACCACTTGTTACAATCATAAAAACCAAGGTAGCCAGTAAAGATTGAGAAGGTGAACCAATGATCGAGGGGTAAGGTGTTAAAACAGTTTGAGCACCAGAAATATGGTGTTGATAGGTGCTTGATGAAACCCCCACACCTTTTGCATGTGTGTCGGCGTGCAGTCGTTCGTCTCTCCTTCTTCGACCAGATGTTGACCGACCTGTGAGGAGCATGGTGAATGCGTTAACGGAACAGCGCCTCATGAAGCCTGACGGGGCGTGCTGCATGCTGAGCGCAAGTTTAACCATCAGTGGTAAGGCAGACTGTGTGGCTATAGGGCTGGCACTTGTGTATGAGGACGCAGTGCGGCGCAGCCACGCGGTCTCTAAACCGCAGAGGTGATGACCGTCCAGAACTTTTGGTCACTGGGGCTCACCCTGCTCTGGAGTGTAATGTTGAAATGTCACTAATTCACTTCGCTAGTGGTCAGAAGCCTATTTACTAATCTGCCCACGTGAGATTCTGCCAAGGCGCCGATAGGAGAAAGCACACATTCAGAGGGAGCTGACCGCTATGACACCTCCAAGGGATTAATCCCATATGACAATCAACTCCTGGAGTGCATTGGAGTGAAGAACTGATTTTGTATTACAATTTCTTCCATTCTATATCCTTTCTCCTTCTGTCTGTAATTGTTATTGGCCTCACAGGCGATGAAGCCAAAACGTTTGGATGAGTCCCCCTTTTCGATCCGTTCCACCCCTGTGCTGGCCGTTCCGGGCGCTCTAAACTACGGTTAAAAAAACTCGTAACGTGAGATTTTGCTCGGAGACTATTCAAAGGTCTATTCAACACCCAAATTTGGCCATGACAGTGTAGGTAGGATGAAACAGGAATACAAAAACATACATAGTGACTTGACCTTGCTTCAAGGTCAAGGTCACAGGAGCTCTTCAAAGTGGATTGTATACATATTTTGAAGTGACCTTGACCCTGAACTATGGAAGATAACTCTTCAAACTTCATAACATTGTAGTACACATGTTATACTTTCATCATGAGACACATTTGGTCACATATCATCAAGGTCAAGGTCACTTTGACCCTTATGAAATGTGACCAAAAATGGGGTAGTGAACCACTAAAAGTGACCATATCTCATGGTAGAAAGTGCCAATAAGCACCATTGTGCTTCCTATGTCTTGAATTAACAGCTTTGTGTTGCATGACCTTGGATGACCTTGGGTCAAGGTCACATGTATTTTGTTAGGAAAAATGTGTAAAGCATTTCTTAGTGTATGATGTCATTGCTAGGTTTACTTTGACCTTGACCTTGAAGGTCACCGAAGGTCAAGGTCATGTAAAGGTCAAGGTCAAGCATTTAAGTCGTATTGGTATTTTGTTTCTTTTCGTCTTTATTTCGTTCATGTGAGTCTATGCAGTGTGAGCAATGCTTCGTCAGATGAACAGACGATATCCTGCATTGTGTTTTCAACATGTGCATTCATGCAGATGGTGTTTCTTCAGCCAGACTCTCTCCTGGTGGTTGCAAGAGCAGTAACTGACAGTAGAAAGTGGTAGCAGTAACATTTCATCCCATTTTATGGGGCAGTTCCTCATCAGCCTGGAAGTCTTGCCACTGTGCTGCTGGAAGCTCTAGAACAGTGGTCAGGACAATCGCCTTTCGCCTGGCAGGTGCACTGTTCAGTGCAGCTTGGATCCCAGTCAGAGTTGCATCCTGGGGCCAGGTGCTTAGCCCGCATTGCCTCAGTAAATGTTGATATCTTGTGCTTGGTTAGCGAAGCCAGAGCACCAGAACCTTCAATGGGAATGTCCTGGCTTTGGTCCCTATCTAAGGTCTGACCTTACTTTTTTCATTTCCAGCAGAGCTTTTGCTCAGTATTAGGAACCCACAGCTTGGAATTGACTCTATTGCTTCTACATTAGTTTCTCCAATTCAGTGCAAACTTCCTACTCTTTTCTCCTTTCAAGCACCACCCCTGTGTTCCACCCTTCAAATTTTTTTTTCATTTCCTACAGGCTGTCTTCCAATGGTCAAAGCTTCCCAATCCGCCTGTTCCTGACCAATGAGAGTGGCTACTACCTGGACATCTCCCTCTACAAGGAGGTGACGGACCGCCAGACGGGCAGACGATGTTTGAGGGGTACGGCGACAAGCAGGGGCCCCTGCACAACTTCCTGGTGTCCACGCCATACCAGACCAAGGACCACCTGCAGCTCAAGCGCTTCCAGGCCCAGAGCAACGGCACCACATACGTCTACGACTTCCCAGAGATGTTCCGCCAGGTGAGGAGATGGTCAGACATTCATGATTTGGGGGGTGGGGGGGAAGATAGAGATAGAGAGAATTGATTGAAAAAAGCCCTCCTGAGATTAACTCTGATGAATTCAGACCCAAACCCAGCAGAGACCCATCATTGATTTGTATGACATCCCTGACCATCACTGTGATGTGGATTGCAGACTGATAAAGCACTGATTGTATGACACCCCTAACCATCACTGTGATGTGGATTGCAGACTGATGAAGCACTGATTTGTATGACTTCCCTGACCATCACTGTGATGTGGATTGCAGACTGATGAAGCACTGATTTGTATGACTTCCCTGACCATCACTGTGATGTGGACTGCAGACTGATAAAGCACTGATTTGTATGACATCCCTGACCATCACTGTGATGTGGACTGCAGACTGATAAAGCACTGATTGTATGACACCCCTGACCATCACTGTGATGTGGACTGCAGACTGATAAAGCACTGATTGTATGACATCCCTGACCATCACTGTGATGTGGACTGCAGGGTCTGATGAAGCAGTGGGAGCAGCACCTTGTGAAGCGCAGCTACGAGGAATCGGAGGAGCGCGCGCCCAAGGAGGTGCTGAGCTGCACAGAGCTGGTGCTGGATGCGCACGACAGCTTGCTGCTGCAGAACCGACTGCCTGGGGAGAACAATGTGAGTCTTTGCTGGTGGTGGTAGGTTGCGGTGGTGGTGGTGGTGATGGTGATAATGGTGGTGGTGGTGATAATAATGGTGGTGGTGATGGTGATAATGGTAGTGGTTATGGTTGATAATGGTGATGGTGGTGGTGAAAATGGTGGTGGTGATGGTGATGGTGAAAATGGTGGTGGTGCTGGTGATGGTGAAAATGGTGGTGGTGATGGTGAAAATGGTGGTGGTGCTGGTGGTGGTGGAAATGGTGATGGTAATAATGGTGGTAATGCTGGTGGTGGTGGTGGTGGTGAAAATGGTGGTGGTGGTGGTGAAAATGGTGGTGGTGGTGGTGAAAATGCTGGTGGTGGTGGTGAAAATGCTGGTGGTGGTGATGGTGATAATGGTGGTGGGGGGTGATGATGATGGTAGTAGTATTTGGAATGCCATCCCCAAATTCCTGAGAAAATGTTTTTCTTTCGGATCTTTCAGAAATGGCTGAGGACATTCTTCTTCTCCAGACTATGATTCGCTCTGAGCCTTTTGACAGAGTGAAGACCAGCTCCTTACAAGTGCTCTTACATACATACATGCATTCATACATACAGTCATGCATTCTTATATAGCATCATGCATACATGCACTCAAACACACATGCATTAATACATACATGTATACATTCATATGTACGTACAGTGATACATGCATTCATACATACGCCTTTCCTGGCAAGAAGGGGAATGATGGCACGGGTGGAGTTTAGTAGAGATAATAGGACTTGGCACGTAAAAGTCTCCACAGCAACACGTACTGACATCTGCCATGATTCTCTGTCCAGATCGGCATGGTGGCGTGGAAGATGACACTGCTGACCCCAGAGTTTCCAGAGGGCCGGGAAATCATCGTCATCTCCAATGACATCACCTACCAGATTGGGTCCTTCGGCCCCCAGGAAGACGTGCTTTTCCAGGTAGGAGTTAGACCTGTCCTGTGCAGTCATACAGTCATGATGGTGGGGCAGCTTGGCATGCTGGTCTGTCGAATTTGATGAAGGCATCTGTGGTGATGAAGATGAGACTGCAGCTTGATCTCAGATGCACAAAGTCCGTGGCGATGTGTGTAAATCAGTGGGTGCTGCATATCACCATTTTTGTGAGTGACTTTTGTTGTCAAGCAAGTAAATGTTGATCTCCAAAATGTGTGGCTTCCACTTTAATCGCTGCTCTGCAGGAACTCCAGTAGGAGGCCATTCGTTCCCAGTTGGCTGTCTTTATGCCTCTTGACTTGGAGGCTGTATAGTCCTGTTGGGAACCATATGACTTTAGAACAAAACGAAGGTTTGAAACCTGACGAAAGTTTTTGGGAAGACTGGGGTGAAGGGTCGATTTCTCTGACAACATTTGTTATTCTCTACATTTCTCCACTGTGTTACAGAAAGCCTCCGAGTACGCTCGTAAAAACGGCCTGCCCCGCATCTACCTGTCAGCCAACAGCGGAGCTCGCATTGGATTGGCGGAGGAGATCAAGTACCTGTTCCGCGTGGCCTGGAACGACCCTGAGGATCCAAACAAGGTAGGCTTTTCCCCCTCTCTTTCTCCACGTGTTTGTCTTGAACAGTTCTGAATATGTACAGTAGAATGGGACATGTACATGGGTTTGGAGTCTGGCCAAGAAACAACTTGACCTGACCTGACCTGACTTATTGATTGGATTGGATCGATTGGATTGGATTCGATTGGATTGCATTTGATTGGAATGGATTTGATTGGATTGGATTCGATTGGATTGCATTTGATTGGAATGGATTCGATTGGATTGGATTCGATTGGATTGCATTTGATTGGAATGGATTCGATTGGATTGGATTGGATTGGATTCGATTGGATTGCATTTGATTGGAATGGAATCGTTTGGATTGGATGCGATTGGATTGCATTTGATTGGAATGGATTCGATTGGATTGGATTCGATTGGATTGCATTTGATTGGAATGGATTCGATTGGATTGGATTCGATTGGATTGCATTTGATTGGAATGGATTCGATTGGATTGGATTCGATTGGATTGCATTTGATTGGAATGGAATCGATTGGATTGGATTGGATTCGATTGGATTGCATTTGATTGGAATGGAATCGTTTGGATTGGATGCGATTGGATTGCATTTGATTGGAATGGATTGGATTGATTGATGAGAGAAGTGTTGTATAAAATGTAACATGAATCTGTTTCAGGGCTTCAAGTACATCTACCTGCGCCCTGACGAGTTCAAGAAGGTCAGCGCCATGAACTCTTTGAGAGCAGAGCTGATTGAGGACGAGGGAGAGTCACGGTACCGAGTCACTGACATCATTGGTAAGCTGCCGTTGCTGCCCCCAAGGCTGAAAAGTTTCCAACTAATCCTGCTCCCAGTATTTGTGAGAGAGGAGGTCAGGTTCCTGCTAATCCCAGTATTTGTTGGACTTTGCCACTGTCGTCAGTCTGTTCCATTACTTGGACATGGGGGTAGTGTCACTGTTGTCAGTCTGTTCCATTACTTGGACATGGGGGTAGTGTCACTGTTGTCAGTCTGTTCCATTACTTGGACATGGGGGTAGTGTCACTGTTGTCAGTCTGTTCCATTACTTGGACATGGGGGTAGTGTCACTGTTGTCAGTCTGTTCCATTACTCGGACATGGGGGTAGTGTCACTGTTGTCAGTCTGTTCCATTACTCGGACATGGGGGTAGTGTCACTGTTGTCAGTCTGTTCCATTACTCGGACATGGGGGTAGTGTCACTGTTGTCAGTCTGTTCCATTACTCGGCCATGGGGGTAGTGTCACTGTTGTCAGTCTGTTCCATTACTCGGCCATGGGGGTAGTGTCACTGTTGTCAGTCTGTTCCATTACTCGGCCATGGGGGTAGTGTCACTGTTGTCAGTCTGTTCCATTACTCGGCCATGGGGGTAGTGTCACTGTTGTCAGTCTGTTCCATTACTCGGCCATGGGGGTAGTGTCACTGTTGTCAGTCTGTTCCATTACTCGGCCATGGGGGTAGTGTCACTGTGCCAAGTGACATGCATGTATACTGTTCTGAAAGCAGCGAGAGAATATGTATGGGGGTGAGAGAGGGTTTGATTGCATCACTGCACTGATACAGTGTATATGATTGTTTTTGGTAGGACTTTGAAATCTGGGCATTTCCGCCAGGGCAGTTTAGTAACAAGCATCTGATGGGATGTTCTGCCACATTGTTCATCTCTTGTGGAAACAATTTTTGTATTGCTTAGTATCAATTGGTATACATTTTCAGAAAACACAAGTGCAAACTGTCTTCAAAATTTTTTGATCAAATGCCTTTGTCAGATGTTTGGGCTTGTCGTCCAACCCAGTTTAGATAGAAACGGCACTTAATTGGTTGATTTGTTGACTCACATGCGAAGCAAAAGTGAGTCTATGTACTGAGCCGTGTCGTCCGTCCGTCCGTCCGGGCGTCCGTCCGGGCGTCCGTCCGGGCGTCCGGGCGTCCGTAAAAAACTTAAACGTTGGATTTTTCTCGGAGACTATTAAGTCTATCAACACCAAATGTGGCATGATGGTGTATGATGACAAGGCCTCAAAAAACATACATAGTGACTTGACCTTGCTTCAAGGTCAAGGTCACAGGAGCCATAAATGTGGTCTCAAAAACAGTCATTTTTCACATTTTCCCAATTTTCTCCCACGTTATTGAGAATGGCGACCTTAGCTACAAGTGGTATATAGGTCAAAGCAAACCCTATCTTTTGATACCAGTTTGGTTGACCTTGCTTCAAGGTCAAGGTCACAGGAGCTCTTCAAAGTTGGATTGTATACATATTTTGAAGTGACCTTGACCCTGAACTATGGAAGATAACTGTTTCAAACTTAATAATTATGTGGGGCACATGTTATACTTTCATCATGAGACACATTTGGTCACATATCATCAAGGTCAAGGTCATTTTGACCCTTATGAAATGTGACCAAAATGGGGTAGTGAACCACTAAAAGTGACTATATCTCATGGTAGAAAGTGCCAATAAGCACCATTGTGCTTCCTATGTCTTGAATTAACAGCTTTGTGTTGCATGACCTTGGATGACCTTGACCTTGGGTCAAGGTCACATGTATTTTGGTAGGACAAATGTGTAAAGCATTTCTTTGTGTATGATGTCATTGGTAGGTTTAGTTGTTTGACCTTGACCTTGAAGGTCACCTGAAGGTCAAGGTCATATAAAGGTCAAGGTCAAGCATGTGAGTCGTATGGGCTTTGCCCTTCTTGTTGATTGATGGATGGATTGATTAATGGATGGATTGATTAGTTGATTAATCATTTGATTGATTGACTTATTTGATTGATTGACTGACTGAGTTACTGAGTGACTGACTTGACATCTTGAGAAAGAGGTGCACACTGCCCAGATTGGGAAATCTTTCCAAACCATGATGTTAGGAGATGACGACACTAATGTTAGATGGCAAAGGTAAAAGTGTTATACATAGCAACTCATCTGCCATGCCATTGTTGTTGTTGCGTACCTGGGCTAAACACTCCCAGGATCACCCAAGTGTAATGCAGTGAGTATGCACGTTTTCTTTTCTTTTTAATGCATACTTTTTGCTTGGCAGGCAAGGAAGAGGGGCTGGGAGTGGAAAACCTTCGAGGGTCAGGGATGATCGCTGGGGAGACCTCCCTTGCCTACAATGAAATCATCACCATCAACCTGGTAAGTAGGGATAAGTCTACTTCTGTGTTTAGGGGGATATGTGTGTAGTCATGTGTATTTCAGTTTATGTATGAAAGTGGTGGTGTGCATTTATGCTGCTCTGTGCATGTGTGTTTGTGAGTGTGAGTGTGTGTGAATGTGTGTGTGAGTGTGTGTGTGTGTGTGTGAGTTGTGTGTGCTTGTGCATTTGTGTGTTTTTTTGGGTGGATGTTTTCTTGACAGACTGACCCGTAGACAACTCATAGGTATATGACCTTTCACCTCGAAAAAAGATTTGCATAAATCTTCCCCACCCACGTGGCCACCCCATAAGCCAATGAAGTGGCTTCATCCATAGCGTCATAGCCAGTGAAAGGGAGGCAACTCTCCCTTTTCCCGCGCATGCGCTCAGATACCAGGGGACTCGGCCACGTGGCCTCACTTTCGACAACACACCGAGACTGGTGAAGATGCACAAAAATGGGGAGGAGGGTGGGAAAAATAATGTTGTCTACTGGTAAGTATGTCAAGAAAACATAGAAATTAGTTTAAATTTCTTAAAGTTTTCTATCCATACTGACCAGTAGACAACTCATAGGTATGATTACCCCAGCGGGAGGCGCGTGTGTGCATCCACGCAACAAACTGCCAACACACTCACCACTCAAGGCGAACAGCCGAACCCGCCACAAACCAACTTGTTGATGCCACGGTATCATCCAGACGACGGACCAGGAACGTCACACAGGTAGTGATGCGTGAAAACGCAGGCACTGCGTGCCAGAACGCCCCCCCTCATGAGATGAGCCAGCGATACATTCTTTGGCAAAAGCCACAGAGGTCGCCACTTGCGAAGCTCATGAGGTCGCCTGGATGCACCAACCGGAGGCAGAAGGCTCGCATGCCGATACGCATCCGCGATCAAGAACGAATCCAGGAGGAAATGGATGTCGTCGATATCTCGCTCGTGATCAATTTCAAGGAAAGAAAAAGCCTACGTCGGCGACAACGACGAGACTGATTTCTGGCCAAGTAACATTCAGTGCACGCGACCGGACAGTGGACACAGTCAGCTCGTGCGAAACGACGATACAAGAGAGACTCGTAATCGCAATACTCTGACAGTCCGAAAGAGCACTCTGATTCTTGCAAACGAAACTGCGTGAACACGCAGTCACTACGCCAGAACACCATCCTCATGAGAGGAGACAGCCGACACAGTCTTGCAAAAGCCATAGAGGTCGACTACCTATGAATCCCATGAGAATTAGCCACGTGAACATGCGTCCGACAGCAGCCACGGAGAAAGTCTCAAATAGCTCGCATTTGTGTGGCCAATACCCGAACGAGGTTGCACGAGAGTGCACGCAGAGAGTTGGAGCTCGATGGGCTCCCATCCGCCAGAGCCAGCAGATCAGGGAACCAGGAAGCTCCAGGCCAGAGAGGGCGCGACCAGGATCATGCGAGGACGCTCCAGGGCGACCTTGGCCAACACCTTCGGAAGAAGGCGCTGTGGGAGGAAAAGCGTATACTTACCATGCCCGACCACGACGAGCGAAAGCATCTCGGCCGAGAGCCATTGGATCATGCATGGGCGAGAAGAACATGGCAAACGCGCGTGGAACCGGGTGGCAAACAGATTCCACCATCGGTTTGCCCCAACGAAGCCACACCCGTTCTAGCGCCTGATGCGCTACAGTCCACTCTGTAGGCAGAACCTGATCCCTCCGACTCAAATCATCAGCCAGCACATTCAACTTCCCGGGAATGAACTCCGTGGAAATGGAAATACCATGGGAAGAGGCCCAGACCAGAATCTCCTCAGCCTTGAGAGACAGAGTCGTAGAGACTGTGCCTCCTTGATGCCTGAGATAACTCAGACATGTGACACTGTCCCCTGAGACTGTCACGTGCCGATTACGCAAGACCGACAGCAATCCCTGAAGGGAGAGAAAAACTGCCTCCATCTCCAGAAAGTTGATGTGCAGCCGCGATTCGCTCTCAGACCAGAGACCGGACACCGAGTCCGTGTCTGTGTGCCCACCCCAACCGCTCCTAGAAGCATCTGTGAACAGATAGATGAGAGGACCACAGGGTCGGATCGGAACAGACGACTGGAGCCACGTCACGTCCGTCCAGCGCAAAGTGGCCGCGCGAAACCACTCCCCCAGCACCACAATCTGATCAAAATCTGAGCAGTTGGAGACTCGGCTGGCAAGTTGCCTCTGAAGAGGCCTCTTGGCGACCCGAGCCAAAGGCAACAGTGTAGCCATAGACTCCATCTTGCCCAGCAAAGAGAGAAGGGTGCGATAAGGAGCGGACTCCACACCACGTAAGTGTGAGAGCAGAGCAACCAACGACTGCAACCTGTCCGAAGAAGGACGGACAGAGAAGGCGATAGTGTCAAACTGCATGCCTAGGTACTGAAAGGTAGTCGATGGGAGGAAATCAGATTTCTTCAGAGAGAAATTGAAACCCAGGCTCTGTGCAAGGTGAACAACCGTCCCCGTGTCATGGGCACATTGCTGAGATGAGCGATGCAACACCAACCAATCGTCCAGATACATCCGCAGACGAACTCCCCTGCCCCTCACCACCATCGCCAACTGTTTGGTGACCTTGGTGAAAATGAAAGGAGCCGTAGATAGTCCGAATGGGAGAGCAACGAATTGCAACACCCTGTCTCCCCAGACGAAGCGCAGATACTTCCACATGTCCGAGTGCATCGAGATATGAAAGTACGCGTCCTGAAGGTCCAATGACGTGGCAAAATCACCAGGACGGATTGCATCACGTACCGACCTGGCCGACTCCATCTTAAACGGCATCTCGCGAACAGACTTGTTCAAGCGAGAGAGGTCTAACACCGGGCGAAAACCACCAGAATGTTTCACAACTGCAAAAATTCTGGAGTAAAACCCCGGTGAGACCGGCGACACCTCCTGAACCACCTTTTTCTCCAGCAGAGAAGCGACCTCCTTTTCCAACACCCTTACCTTCTCAGGGTGAAGGGGCTTAGGAAAGGCCAGAGGCTCACGAGACAGACGCGGGGGGGTCGTGAACGGAATTCTATAGCCATCACGCACCACCCTCAGAATAGCGCTGTCGTGAATCTGCCGACGCCAAACGGCAAAAGCCCGTTTTAGAGCGTCTGCGCGCGTAGGGCGGGAGCGCAGACAGCGTGGCAAAGCACCGCAGCACACAGACTCCAACACCGACTGACGGTGGAAACGAGGCACATCCGAAGCGAATGTCTCTTGCGCAAGAGGAATCGTCGGATGCCCCTCTCCCACCAGAGAAGCGTCAACATCCGATGTGGTCGGGTAGAATACACCGCCATCATCCGACTGGGACGCGTAGTCGACGCACGAGGAGGGAGAAGGCCGAAACCCGACCCCCGGAACCGACCGACGCACCGGAGACCCCGTGTAAGGAGAAACACGGGAGGCGGTCCCAGAAGGAGAGCCGGAAGGCAGCCGGGCGGACCGCCGTCGAAAACCCTCAGAGTCCGTAGACCCATGGGAGCGACTAGCAGAAACCCGCACCGGACTGAGCGATCGCGAAATAGAGCGTGACAAATCCCGAGGGATATAGTGTCGCGACTCGACGCTCCGCTCACGCCTAGACCCCCGAGAACGAACGGGAGAATCAGAGTCAAAGGGAAGATCGCGATCTGACAAGCGAACGCCCGATCCCCCAAGACCGGAGACAGGGTGCTGATCGAACTGCAAAAGCAAGCGATCGTCAGACACGCACCGCCTAGGGCGAGAATCTCGCACAAAAACACGTGATCGCGGGGGCGCCAAGGACCGGGGACGAACATCAGCACCGCGCGTGCCGTGAACGGACCCCCGCCCAACCCCATCCACTGCTCGATCGTGTCGAGACTCCCGACAAGGATGATCACGATCGAGTAATAGACCAGGCAATCGTTGTGAAAACAAGAGAGGCTGATGATCAGACCGCAAAGCCAAAGACTGTGCGCGGTCGAAAGCAACGCCCCGCCGGTCGCGCTGATCACCACGATCCCCAGATCGAGGAACAGAACGCCCGGAAGAGAAAGCAGCATGCCGATCGAACCAACCGGGCAAAGACGCCGTGGAATCGATCGCAACGCTCTGCCTGCCCCGTGACGCCGGAACGTCACGATGTGCGGAACGATCGGCGGATCGTCCGACAGCCAAGGCCGCATGTTGATCAGACCAGACGGGCATAGCCTCTGTGTGGTCGATCGCAACGCATCGCCTATAGCTTGATCCGCACCCAGCACGATCGATTGAACGATCCTCTGATCGCCAGTGACCCAAGGCAGTGTGTTGATCGTATCGTGCGGCCGAAGCCTCGCGTTGATCGATAGCAACATTCTGCCGATATCGCGACGCGTGTCGGATATGATCGACTGGACGACCCAGAGAAGGCCAGGAAACCGAAGCAACCTGCGGATCAGATCGCACGGGCAGAGCCCCCGTGCGATCGAAAGCCGAGTACGGAACGATCGGCCGATCGTCCGAACCCAAGGCCCCTGCTGATCGAACCATACGGGCAGAGCCTCCGTGTGTTCGATCGCAACGCATCGCCTGAATCCTGATCCACCCCCATCACGATCGATCAAGTGATCATCAGATGGCCAGTAACCCAAGTCAGCGCGCTGATCGAATCGTGCGGCCGAAGCCTCGCTTTGATCGATAGCA
>JAWQFJ010020476.1:0-14940 GCA_034096865.1 Theodoxus fluviatilis | reverse complement strand
TGCATGCATGCATGTTTGTGTGTGTGTGTGTGTGTGCATGCATGCGTGTTTGTGTGTGTGTGTGTGTGTGTGTGTATGCGTGCATGCATGCATGTTTGTGTGTGTGTGTGTGTGTGCATGCATGTGCATGTACATGTATGCATGTCCGTTTTTCAGTGATGAGTCGCTGTTGCCGTTTCTGTCCGTGTATATGCTCTTTCACAAGTATCTTTATGCTCTCACAAACACCCACACATACACATGCATGCACACACACATACGCTTATGCATTCATGCAAACACATATACACATGCACTCACACACAAACACATACGCACACACAAGGACACACACACAAACATCTTATTGAACTTTCCCTTGATGGAGCTCTCAGGGATCAGGATGTTGACCACTGGTGATTTTGTTACAGAATGGCAGAAAGCCAGGATGTTCACCACTGGTGATTTTGTTACAGAATGGCAGAAAGCCAGGATGTTCACCGCTGGTGATTTTGTTACAGAAGGTGGCAGAAAGCCAGGATGTTCACCACTGGTGATTTTGTTACAGAATGGCAGAAAGCCAGGATGTTCACCGCTGGTGATTTTGTTACAGAAGGTGGCAGAAAGCCAGGATGTTCACCACTGGTGATTTTGTTACAGAAGGTGGCAGAAAGCCAGGATGTTGACCACTGGTGATTTTGTTACAGAAGGTGGCAGAAAGCCAGGATGTTGACCACTGGTGATTTTGTTACAGAAGGTGGCAGAAAGCCAGGAGGTGAAAGACTTCCGACTCTTCGTCCGCTCCATCATCCGTCACTCCGACCTCATCACCAAGGTAACGGAGAATGCCTGTAAAGAGAAAAATAGCTGACATGTGTGTCTAGGTATCTGTGTGTGTGAGTGTGTGTGTGTGTGTGTGTGTGTGTGTGTGTGTGTTAGTGTTAGAGTATGGATGCATATTTGTGCATGTGTAGTCATTTTGACCATTCCATATTACGTGTGCAAAATTTCAATCTGTTGAAGTATGGGTACAGGATTTTCTTAAAAGCAGAATTTTACCATTACCACAAGTCACCTTTGGCTTTATAGTGACCATGATGCTTTGAAGTTAAAGTTATTACATTTGTCATTATCAGACGATATTGAAGTCGTCTTGATGAGTCTTGAAGTCATGTTTGTCATTATGCAGATGATAATGAAATCTTGATGAGTCTAAGTTATTATGTATGTCATTATGCAGATGAAAATGAAGTAGTCTTGATGAGTTTTGAAGTCATTATGTTTTTTATTATGCTGATGATATTGTAGTTGTCTTCTTTCCTAGGAGGCATCCTTTGAGTACCTGCAAAATGAAGGGGAGAAAACTCTGCTGGAGGCTATGGAGACGCTGGAAGTGGCCTTCTCCAATCCCTTGGTCAGTTGTCTCCCTTGATGAAGGGGAACACTCTCAGCATGTATTGTGGCAGTTATACTTATCAATCTTCCAGAGGTTGTGTATGTGTGTGTGTGTGTGTGTGTGTGCGCGCGCGCATAAATTTGAGGTAAATTTTAAAAAACTCTTTGCATGATGGAATATATTGAGTCAAAAGAAGCAATTGAAGGAAACTGTTGGGTGATGATGTTGAATCTGATTTTCTGTGCATTTTCATATAGCTTGCTTTTGAATTGCTTGGTTCATGATTCAAAAACCAAATATCACAAGGTTTGAGAAAGTTACTTTGAATCTCTTTCATTGTTTACGGATGAATAATATTTTACTCTGTTTTCTCTCTCTCTCGACCCAAAACTCCCTTCAGGCACAAAAGACAGACTGCAACCACATTTTCCTCAACTTTGTTCCCACCCTGACTTTGACTGAACCAGGCAAGGTGAGTGCTGTTTGTTTCCTTGAAGTTTGGTGTGGACTGCAGGGAGGGAGGGAGTGAATGAATGAATGATTGAATGAATGAATGAATGAATGAATGAATGAATGAATGAATGAATGAATGAATGAATGAATGAAGGAATGAATAAATGAATGAATGAATGAATAAAATTTTTGGGGCCTGTCAGCCTTTGCTCAAGTCGGAGCAAGTTCAGTAACAATTTCTCTAGTCACTGAGGTGCGTTGCTTACACTAGAAACTCTTGCAAGGAAGAGACCGGTGTCAACACGTGCCAACACGATGAAAGCAGATGTAAAGGCAGTCACATGTTTGACTCATGTTGACACCGGCCTAGTATTTGCCAGCTAGGCAGGCCAAGCAATGCACGCCTGGCCTTTACAAAACAGATAGGGAGGAGCAGTGGGCCTATTTTACCCCCAGACCCCGGGGAGTGGTCTGTAGTAGGCCTCAGGGAGGAGCAGTGGGCCTATTTTACCCCCAGACCCCGGGGAGTGGTCTGTAGTAGGCCTCAGGGAGGAGCAGTGGGCCTGTTTTACCCCCAGACCCCAGGGAGTGGTCTGTAGTAGGCCTCAGGGAGGAGCAGTGGGCCTATTTTACCCCCAGACCCCGGGGAGTGGTCTGTAGTAGGCCTCAGGGAGGAGCAGTGGGCCTGTTTTACCCCCTGACCCCGGGGAGTGGTCTGTAGTAGGCCTCAGGGAGGAGCAGTGGGCCTATTTTACCCCCAGACCCCGGGGAGTGGTCTGTAGTAGGCCTCAGGGAGGAGCAGTGGGCCTGTTTTACCCCCTGACCCCGGGGAGTGGTCTGTAGTAGGCCTCAGGGAGGAGCAGTGGGCCTGTTTTACCCCCTGACCCCGGGGAGTGGTCTGTAGTAGGCCTGTCACCAGGGAGGAGCAGTGGGCCTGTTTTACCCCCTGACCCCGGGGAGTGGTCTGTAGTAGGCCTCAGGGAGGAGCAGTGGGCCTGTTTTACCCCCAGACCCCAGGGAGTGGTCTGTAGTAGGCCTCAGGGAGGAGCAGTGGGCCTATTTTACCCCCAGACCCCGGGGAGTGGTCTGTAGTAGGCCTCAGGGAGGAGCAGTGGGCCTGTTTTACCCCCTGACCCCGGGGAGTGGTCTGTAGTAGGCCTCAGGGAGGAGCAGTGGGCCTATTTTACCCCCAGACCCCGGGGAGTGGTCTGTAGTAGGCCTCAGGGAGGAGCAGTGGGCCTGTTTTACCCCCAGACCCCAGGGAGTGGTCTGTAGTAGGCCTCAGGAAGGAGCAGTGGGCCTATTTTACCCCCAGAGCCCGGGGAGTGGTCTGTAGTAGGCCTGTCACCAGGGAGGAGCAGTGGGCCTGTTTTACCCCCAGACCCCGGGGAGTGGTCTGTAGTAGGCCTCAGGAAGGAGCAGTGGGCCTATTTTACCCCCAGACCCCGGGGAGTGGTCTGTAGTAGGCCTCAGGGAGGAGCAGTGGGCCTGTTTTACCCCCAGACCCCGGGGAGTGGTCTGTAGTAGGCCTCAGGGAGGAGCAGTGGGCCTGTTTTACCCCCAGACCCCGGGGAGTGGTCTGTAGTTGGCCTGTCACCAATGGAGATCTCTCAAGTCTCCTGTCTTGTGGACTTTGAATTTATCAGTGTGCAGTGTGTCTACTTCCACTGGTACAACATGGCATGCAAACATTACCTGTAAGTGCATTTATGATTTAGCTTGGTTTCTGTGCAGGCATAATGGTATCGTCTTGTTTTAAATGAATTGTAGGTTTTGTGGATTTGATCTATTTCTTTTGTCAGATTTAATTTCTCATGTGTTTTTGCATAAATTGTTCATGCCAATGTTGAAACCTGCTTCCTGCAGTTTAGAGTGCTTGCCCAGTTGTATTTTGTGGCTAATATTAGTGACATTTGAAGCTAGCTGTCCCTTACCACCCTTGAGTAGAACTGGCTACCAGTGAGGGGAATGATTCCACACATTCATGCAATTAACCCTTGATGTGGCTGTCAGATAGCAACAGATGGGCAGTGGAGATGGTGCTGGCACCTGACTTTGTACAGTCTACCTAACACTTGTTCATCATCAGGTGCCAGTAAAGATTGATCAAGTGAACCAATGATCAGGGGGTAAGGTGTAAAACAGTTTGAGCACCAGAATAGGGGTTAAGTTGCTTTATGAAACCCCCACCTTTGCATTTGTCGCGTGCAGCTGGAGGACACTGTGAGGAGCATGGTGATGCGTTACGGATCGCGCCTCATGAAGCTGCGAGTGCTGCATGCTGAGCTCAAGTTTACCATCAGGTAAGGCAGACTTGTGTGCATAGGGCTGGCACTTGTTGGGGGGGGGGGGTTATAACCTGCAGAGTGTGACAGTCCAAATTTTTGGTCACTGGGCTCCTGCTCTGTGTGTGAAATTTTCACTAATTCACTCTCTATTGGTCAGAGCCTATTTCTATCTGCCAGTGAGAGAACAGCACACATCAGAGCTGGTCTGCCATGACACTCCAAGGGTTAATCCCATATGACAATCAACTCCTTGGATGCATTGGAGTGAATAACTGATTTTTATTACATTTCTTCCATTTATTCTTTCTTCCTTTCTGTCTGTTAATGTTATTGACTCACATGCGAAGCAAAAGTGAGTCCCCCTTTTCGTCCGTTCGGGCGTCCGGGCGTCTGTAAAAAACTTTAACGTTGGATTTTTCTCGGAGACTATTAAGTCTATCAACACCCAATTTGGCATGACAGTGTAGGATGAAAAGGCATACAAAAACATACATAGTGACTTGACCTTGCTTCAAGGTCAAGGTCACAGGAGCTCTTCAAAGTTGGATTGTATACATATTTTGAAGTGACCTTGACCCTGAACTATGGAAGTTAACTCTTCCAAACTTCATAACATTGTAGTACACATGTTATACTTTCATCATGAGACACATTTGGTCACATATCATCAAGGTCAAGGTCACTTTGACCCTTATGAAATGTGACCAAAATGGGGTAGTGAACCACTAAAAGTGACCATATCTCATGGTAGAAAGTGCCAATAAGCACCATTGTGCTTCCTATGTCTTGAATTAACAGCTTTGTGTAGCATGACCTTGGATGACCTTGACCTTGGGTCAAGGTCACAGGTATTTTGTTAGGAAAAATGTGTAAAGCATTTCTTAGTGTATGATGTCATTGCTAGGTTTACTTTGACCTTGACCTTGAAGGTCACCGAAGGTCAAGGTCATGTAAAGGTCAAGGTCAAGCATTTAAGTCGTATTGGTATTTTGTTTCTTTTCGTCTTTATTTCGTTCATGTGAGTCTATGCAGTGTGAGCAATGCTTCGTCAGATGAACAGACGATATCCTGCATTGTGTTTTCAACATGTGCATTCATGCAGATGGTGTTTCTTCAGCCAGACTCTCTCCTGGTGGTTGCAAGAGCAGTAACTGACAGTAGAAAGTGGTAGCAGTAACATTTCATCCCATTTTATGGGGCAGTTCCTCATCAGCCTGGAAGTCTTGCCACTGTGCTGCTGGAAGCTCTAGAACAGTGGTCAGGACAATCGCCTTTCGCCTGGCAGGTGCACTGTTCAGTGCAGCTTGGATCCCAGTCAGAGTTGCATCCTGGGGCCAGGTGCTTAGCCCGCATTGCCTCAGTAAATGTTGATATCTTGTGCTTGGTTAGCGAAGCCAGAGCACCAGAACCTTCAATGGGAATGTCCTGGCTTTGGTCCCTATCTAAGGTCTGACCTTACTTTTTTCATTTCCAGCAGAGCTTTTGCTCAGTATTAGGAACCCACAGCTTGGAATTGACTCTATTGCTTCTACATTAGTTTCTCCAATTCAGTGCAAACTTCCTACTCTTTTCTCCTTTCAAGCACCACCCCTGTGTTCCACCCTTCAAATTTTTTTTTCATTTCCTACAGGCTGTCTTCCAATGGTCAAAGCTTCCCAATCCGCCTGTTCCTGACCAATGAGAGTGGCTACTACCTGGACATCTCCCTCTACAAGGAGGTGACGGACCGCCAGACGGGGCAGACGATGTTTGAGGGGTACGGCGACAAGCAGGGGCCCCTGCACAACTTCCTGGTGTCCACGCCATACCAGACCAAGGACCACCTGCAGCTCAAGCGCTTCCAGGCCCAGAGCAACGGCACCACATACGTCTACGACTTCCCAGAGATGTTCCGCCAGGTGAGGAGATGGTCAGACATTCATGATTTGGGGGGTGGGGGGGAAGATAGAGATAGAGAGAATTGATTGAAAAAAGCCCTCCTGAGATTAACTCTGATGAATTCAGACCCAAACCCAGCAGAGACCCATCATTGATTTGTATGACATCCCTGACCATCACTGTGATGTGGATTGCAGACTGATAAAGCACTGATTGTATGACACCCCTAACCATCACTGTGATGTGGATTGCAGACTGATGAAGCACTGATTTGTATGACTTCCCTGACCATCACTGTGATGTGGATTGCAGACTGATGAAGCACTGATTTGTATGACTTCCCTGACCATCACTGTGATGTGGACTGCAGACTGATAAAGCACTGATTTGTATGACATCCCTGACCATCACTGTGATGTGGACTGCAGACTGATGAAGCACTGATTTGTATGACACCCCTGACCATCACTGTGATGTGGACTGCAGACTGATAAAGCACTGATTTGTATGACACCCCTGACCATCACTGTGATGTGGACGGCAGGGTCTGATGAAGCAGTGGGAGCAGCACCTTGTGAAGCGCAGCTACGAGGAGTCGGAGGAGCGCGCGCCCAAGGAGGTGCTGAGCTGCACAGAGCTGGTGCTGGATGCGCACGACAGCTTGCTGCTGCAGAACCGACTGCCTGGGGAGAACAACGTGAGTCTTTGCTGGTGGTGGTAGGTTGCGGTGGTGGTGGAGGTGATAATGGTGGTGGTGGTGGTGATAATGGTAGTGGTTATGGTTGATAATGGTGATGGTGATGGTGATAATGGTGGTGGTGATGAAAATGGTGGTGGTGATGGTGATGATGAAAATGGTTGTGGTGGTGGTGGTGATAATGGTAGTGCTGGTGGTGATGCTGCTGGTGGTGGTGATGATGATGGTAGTAGTATTTGGAATGCCATCCCCAAATTCCTGAGAAAATGTTTTTCTTTCGGATCTTTCAAGAAATGGCTGAGGACATTCTTCTTTTCCAGACTGTGATTTGCTCTGAGCACTCTGACAGAGTGAAGACCAGCGCCTTACAAGTGCTCTTACATACATACATGCATTCATACATACAGTCATGCATTCTTATATACATCATGCATACATGCACTCAAACACACATGCATTAATACATACATGTATACATTCATATGTACGTACATTGATACATGCATTCATACATACGCCTTTCCTGGCAAGAAGGGGAATGATGGCACGGGTGGAGTTTAGTAGAGATAATAGGACTTGGCACGTAAAAGTCTCCACAGCAACACGTACTGACATCTGCCATGATTCTCTGTCCAGATCGGCATGGTGGCGTGGAAGATGACACTGCTGACCCCAGAGTTTCCAGAGGGCCGGGAAATCATCGTCATCTCCAATGACATCACCTACCAGATTGGGTCCTTCGGCCCCCAGGAAGACGTGCTTTTCCAGGTAGGAGTTAGACCTGTCCTGTGCAGTCATACAGTCATGATGGTGGGGCAGCTTGGCATGCTGGTCTGTCGAATTTGATGAAGGCATCTGTGGTGATGAAGATGAGACTGCAGCTTGATCTCAGATGCACAAAGTCCGTGGCGATGTGTGTAAATCAGTGGGTGCTGCATATCACCATTTTTGTGAGTGACTTTTGTTGTCAAGCAAGTAAATGTTGATCTCCAAAATGTGTGGCTTCCACTTTAATCGCTGCTCTGCAGGAACTCCAGTAGGAGGCCATTCGTTCCCAGTTGGCTGTCTTTATGCCTCTTGACTTGGAGGCTGTATAGTCCTGTTGGGAACCATATGACTTTAGAACAAAACGAAGGTTTGAAACCTGACGAAAGTTTTTGGGAAGACTGGGGTGAAGGGTCGATTTCTCTGACAACATTTGTTATTCTCTACATTTCTCCACTGTGTTACAGAAAGCCTCCGAGTACGCTCGTAAAAACGGCCTGCCCCGCATCTACCTGTCAGCCAACAGCGGAGCTCGCATTGGATTGGCGGAGGAGATCAAGTACCTGTTCCGCGTGGCCTGGAACGACCCTGAGGATCCAAACAAGGTAGGCTTTTCCCCCTCTCTTTCTCCACGTGTTTGTCTTGAACAGTTCTGAATATGTACAGTAGAATGGGACATGTACATGGGTTTGGAGTCTGGCCAAGAAACAACTTGACCTGACCTGACCTGACTTATTGATTGGATTGGATCGATTGGATTGGATTCGATTGGATTGCATTTGATTGGAATGGATTTGATTGGATTGGATTCGATTGGATTGCATTTGATTGGAATGGATTCGATTGGATTGGATTCGATTGGATTGCATTTGATTGGAATGGATTCGATTGGATTGGATTGGATTCGATTGGATTGCATTTGATTGGAATGGATTCGATTGGATTGGATTCGATTGGATTGCATTTGATTGGAATGGATTCGATTGGATTGGATTCGATTGGATTGCATTTGATTGGAATGGATTCGATTGGATTGGATTCGATTGGATTGCATTTGATTGGAATGGAATCGATTGGATTGGATTGGATTCGATTGGATTGCATTTGATTGGAATGGAATCGTTTGGATTGGATGCGATTGGATTGCATTTGATTGGAATGGATTGGATTGATTGATGAGAGAAGTGTTGTATAAAATGTAACATGAATCTGTTTCAGGGCTTCAAGTACATCTACCTGCGCCCTGACGAGTTCAAGAAGGTCAGCGCCATGAACTCTTTGAGAGCAGAGCTGATTGAGGACGAGGGAGAGTCACGGTACCGAGTCACTGACATCATTGGTAAGCTGCCGTTGCTGCCCCCAAGGCTGAAAAGTTTCCAACTAATCCTGCTCCCAGTATTTGTGAGAGAGGAGGTCAGGTTCCTGCTAATCCCAGTATTTGTTGGACTTTGCCACTGTCGTCAGTCTGTTCCATTACTTGGACATGGGGGTAGTGTCACTGTTGTCAGTCTGTTCCATTACTTGGACATGGGGGTAGTGTCACTGTTGTCAGTCTGTTCCATTACTTGGACATGGGGGTAGTGTCACTGTTGTCAGTCTGTTCCATTACTTGGACATGGGGGTAGTGTCACTGTTGTCAGTCTGTTCCATTACTCGGACATGGGGGTAGTGTCACTGTTGTCAGTCTGTTCCATTACTCGGACATGGGGGTAGTGTCACTGTTGTCAGTCTGTTCCATTACTTGGACATGGGGGTAGTGTCACTGTTGTCAGTCTGTTCCATTACTCGGACATGGGGGTAGTGTCACTGTTGTCAGTCTGTTCCATTACTCGCCCATGGGGGTAGTGTCACTGTTGTCAGTCTGTTCCATTACTCGGCCATGGGGGTAGTGTCACTGTTGTCAGTCTGTTCCATTACTCGGCCATGGGGGTAGTGTCACTGTTGTCAGTCTGTTCCATTACTCGGCCATGGGGGTAGTGTCACTGTGCCAAGTGACATGCATGTATACTGTTCTGAAAGCAGCGAGAGAATATGTATGGGGGTGAGAGAGGGTTTGATTGCATCACTGCACTGATACAGTGTATATGATTGTTTTTGGTAGGACTTTGAAATCTGGGCATTTCCGCCAGGGCAGTTTAGTAACAAGCATCTGATGGGATGTTCTGCCACATTGTTCATCTCTTGTGGAAACAATTTTTGTATTGCTTAGTATCAATTGGTATACATTTTCAGAAAACACAAGTGCAAACTGTCTTCAAAATTTTTTGATCAAATGCCTTTGTCAGATGTTTGGGCTTGTCGTCCAACCCAGTTTAGATAGAAACGGCACTTAATTGGTTGATTTGTTGATTGATGGATGGATTGATTAATGGATGGATTGATTAGTTGATTAATCATTTGATTGATTGACTTATTTGATTGATTGACTGACTGAGTTACTGAGTGACTGACTTGACATCTTGAGAAAGAGGTGCACACTGCCCAGATTGGGAAATCTTTCCAAACCATGATGTTAGGAGATGACGACACTAATGTTAGATGGCAAAGGTAAAAGTGTTATACATAGCAACTCATCTGCCATGCCATTGTTGTTGTTGCGTACCTGGGCTAAACACTCCCAGGATCACCCAAGTGTAATGCAGTGAGTATGCACGTTTTCTTTTCTTTTTAATGCATACTTTTTGCTTGGCAGGCAAGGAAGAGGGGCTGGGAGTGGAAAACCTTCGAGGGTCAGGGATGATCGCTGGGGAGACCTCCCTTGCCTACAATGAAATCATCACCATCAACCTGGTAAGTAGGGATAAGTCTACTTCTGTGTTTAGGGGGATATGTGTGTAGTCATGTGTATTTCAGTTTATGTATGAAAGTGGTGGTGTGCATTTATGCTGCTCTGTGCATGTGTGTTTGTGAGTGTGAGTGTGTGTGAATGTGTGTGTGAGTGTGTGTGTGTGTGTGTGAGTTGTGTGTGCTTGTGCATTTGTGTGTTTTTGGGGGTGAAATTTTAAGAAATTTAAACTAATTTCTATGTTTTCTTGACATACTTACCAGTAGACAACTCATAGGTATATGACCTTTCACCTCGAAAAAAGATTTGCATAAATCTTCCCCACCCACGTGGCCACCCCATAAGCCAATGAAGTGGCTTCATCCATAGCGTCATAGCCAGTGAAAGGGAGGCAACTCTCCCTTTTCCCGCGCATGCGCTCAGATACCAGGGTACTGGCCACGTGGCCTCACTTTCGACAACACACCGAGACTGGTGAAGATGCACAAAAATGGGGAGGAGGGTGGGAAAAATAATGTTGTCTACTGGTAAGTATGTCAAGAAAACATAGAAATTAGTTTAAATTTCTTAAAGTTTTCTATCCATACTGACCAGTAGACAACTCATAGGTATGATTACCCCAGCGGGAGGCGGGTGTGCATCCACGCAACAAAACTGCCAACAACTCACCACTCAAAGGCGAACAGCCGAACCCGCCACAACCAACTTGTTGATGCCACGGTATCATCCAGACGATGGACGCGAACGTCACACAGGTAGTGATGCGTGAAAACGCAGCCACTGTGCCAGAACGCCTCCCTCATGAGATGAGCCAGCGATACATTCTTGGCAAAAGCCACAGAGGTCGCCACTTGCGAAGCTCATGAGGTCTGGATGCACCAACCGGAGGCAGAAGGCTCGCATGCCGATACGCATCCGCGATCAAGAGACGAATCCAGGAGGAAATGGATGTCGTCGATATCTCGTCGTGATCAATTTCAAGGAAAGAAAAAGCCTACGTCGGCGACAACGACGAGACTGAGTTCTGGCCAAGTAACATTCAGTGCACGGACCGGACAGTGGACACAGTCAGGCTCGTGCGAAACGACGATACAAGAGAGACTCGTAATCGCAATACTCTGACAGTCGGAAGAGCACTCTGATTCTTGCAACGAAACTGCGTGAACACGCAGTCACTACGCCAGAACACCATCCTCATGAGAGGAGACAGCGACACAGTCTTGGCAAAAGCCATAGAGGTCGCTGCCTATGAATCCCATGAGAATTAGCCACGTGAACCTGCGTCCGACAGCAGCCAAGCAGAAAGTCTCAACAAGCTCGCATTTGGGTGGCCAATACCCGAACGAGGTTGCACGAGAGTGCACGCAGAGAGTTGGAGCTCGATGGGCTCCCCATCCGCCAGAGCCAGCAGATCAGGGAACCAGGGAGCTCCAGGCCAGAGAGGCGCGACCAGGATCATGCGAGGACGCTCCAGGGCGACCTTGGCCAACACCTTCGGAAGAAGGCGCGTGGGAGGAAAAGCGTATACTTCCATGCCCGACCACGACCGAGCGAAAGCATCTCGGCCGAGAGCCATTGGATCATGCATGGGCGAGAAGAAACATGGCAAACGCGCGTTGAACCGGGTGGCAAACAGATCCACCATCGGTTTGCCCCAACGAAGCCACACCCGTTCTAGCGCCTGATGCGCTACAGTCCACTCTGTAGGCAGAACCTGATCCCTCCGACTCAAATCATCAGCCAGCACATTCAACTTCCCGGGAATGAACTCCGTGGAAATGGAAATACCATGGGAAGAGGCCCAGACCAGAATCTCCTCAGCCTTGAGAGACAGAGTCGTAGAGACTGTGCCTCCTTGATGCCTGAGATAACTCAGACATGTGACACTGTCACCTGAGACTGTCACGTGCCGATTACGCAAGACCGACAGCAATCCCTGAAGGGAGAGAAAAACTGCCTCCATCTCCAGAAAGTTGATGTGCAGCCGCGATTCGCTCTCAGACCAGAGACCGGACACCGAGTCCGTGTCTGTGTGCCCACCCCAACCGCTCCTAGAAGCATCTGTGAACAGATAGATGAGAGGACCACAGGGTCGGATCGGAACAGACGACTGGAGCCACGTCACGTCCGTCCAGCGCAAAGTGGCCGCGCGAAACCACTCCCCCAGCACCACAATCTGATCAAAATCTGAGCAGTTGGAGACTCGGCTGGCAAGTTGCCTCTGAAGAGGCCTCTTGGCGACCCGAGCCAAAGGCAACAGTGTAGCCATAGACTCCATCTTGCCCAGCAAAGAGAGAAGGGTGCGATAAGGAGCGGACTCCACACCACGTAAGTGTGAGAGCAGAGCAACCAACGACTGCAACCTGTCCGAAGAAGGACGGACAGAGAAGGCGATAGTGTCAAACTGCATGCCTAGGTACTGAAAGGTAGTCGATGGGAGGAAATCAGATTTCTTCAGAGAGAAATTGAAACCCAGGCTCTGTGCAAGGTGAACAACCGTCCCCGTGTCATGGGCACATTGCTGAGATGAGCGATGCAACACCAACCAATCGTCCAGATACATCCGCAGACGAACTCCCCTGCCCCTCACCACCATCGCCAACTGTTTGGTGACCTTGGTGAAAATGAAAGGAGCCGTAGATAGTCCGAATGGGAGAGCAACGAATTGCAACACCCTGTCTCCCCAGACGAAGCGCAGATACTTCCACATGTCCGAGTGCATCGAGATATGAAAGTACGCGTCCTGAAGGTCCAATGACGTGGCAAAATCACCAGGACGGATTGCATCACGTACCGACCTGGCCGACTCCATCTTAAACTTCATCTCGAGAAAAGACTTGTTCAAGAGAGAGATGTATAACACCGGTCTAAAACCACCAGAATTTTTCACAACTGCAAAAATTCTGGAGTAAAACCCCGGTGAGACCGGCAACACCTCCTGAACCACCTTTTTCTCCAGCAGAGAAGCGACCTCCTTTTCCAACACCCTTACCTTCTCAGGGTGAAGGGGCTTAGGAAAGGCCAGAGGCTCACGAGACAGACGCGGGGGGGTCGTGAACGGAATTTTATAGCCATCACGCACCACCCTCAGAATAGCGCTGTCGTGAATCTGCCGACGCCAAACGGCAAAAGCCCATTTTAGAGCGTCTGCGCGCGTAGGGCGGGAGCGCAGACAGCGTGGCAAAGCACCGCAGCACACAGACTCCAACACCGACTGACGGTGGAAACGAGGCACATCCGAAGCGAATGTCTCTTGCGCAAGAGGAATCGTCGGATGCCCCTCCTCCCACCAGAGAAGCGTCAACATCCGAGGTGGTCGGGTAGAATACACCGCCATCATCCGACTGGGACGCGTAGTCGACGCACGAGGAGGGAGAAGGCCGAAACCCGACCCCCGGAACCGACCGACGCACCGGAGACCCCGTGTAAGGAGAAACACGGGAGGCGGTCCCAGAAGGAGAGCCGGAAGGGAGCCGGGCGGACCGCCGTCGAAAACCCTCAGAGTCCGTAGACCCATGGGAGCGACTAGCAGAAACCCGCACCGGACTGAGCGATCGCGAAATAGAGCGTGACAAATCCCGAGGGATATAGTGTCGCGACTCGACGCTCCGCTCACGCCTAGACCCCCGAGAACGAACGGGAGAATCAGAGTCAAAGGGAAGATCGCGATCTGACAAGCGAACGCCCGATCCCCCAAGACCGGAGACAGGGTGCTGATCGAACTGCAAAAGCAAGCGATCGTCAGACACGCACCGCCTAGGGCGAGAATCTCGCACAAAAACACGTGATCGCGGGGGCGCCAAGGACCGGGGACGAACATCAGCACCGCGCGTGCCGTGAACGGACCCCCGCCCAACCCCATCCACTGCTCGATCGTGTCGAGACTCCCGACAAGGATGATCACGATCGAGTAATAGACCAGGCAATCGTTGTGAAAACAAGAGAGGCTGATGATCAGACCGCAAAGCCAAAGACTGTGCGCGGTCGAAAGCAACGCCCCGCCGGTCGCGCTGATCGCCACGATCCCCAGATCGAGGAACAGAACGCCCGGAAGAGAAAGCAGCATGCCGATCGAACCAACCGGGCAAAGACGCCGTGGAATCGATCGCAACGCTCTGCCTGCCCCGTGACGCCGGAACGTCACGATGTGCGGAACGATCGGCGGATCGTCCGACAGCCAAGGCCGCATGTTGATCAGACCAGACGGGCATAGCCTCTGTGTGGTCGATCGCAACGCATCGCCTATAGCTTGATCCGCACCCAGCACGATCGATTGAACGATCCTCTGATCGCCAGTGACCCAAGGCAGTGTGTTGATCGTATCGTGCGGCCGAAGCCTCGCGTTGATCGATAGCAACATTCTGCCGATATCGCGACGCGTGTCGGATATGATCGACTGGACGACCCAGAGAAGGCCAGGAAACCGAAGCAACCTGCGGATCAGATCGCACGGGCAGAGCCCCCGTGCGATCGAAAGCCGAGTACGGAACGATCGGCCGATCGTCCGAACCCAAGGCCCCCTGCTGATCGAACCATACGGGCAGAGCCTCCGTGTGTTCGATCGCAACGCATCGCCTGAATCCTGATCCACCCCCATCACGATCGATCAAGTGATCATCAGATGGCCAGTAACCCAAGTCAGCGCGCTGATCGAATCGTGCGGCCGAAGCCTCGCTTTGATCGATAGCAACGCTTTGTC
>JAWQFJ010020474.1:5000-11018 GCA_034096865.1 Theodoxus fluviatilis | reverse complement strand
AGGGAAAGGGGGAAGAAGAGAAAGTAAATCTATAGATCGAATAGAGATGTAGTGAAGAAAGAGCAGAAAGAGAACACAACCTTCTAGCAGAATAAAAAATGTGGAGTGATGCAATGACCAGCGAAGCGAACGGAGGGTATAAGCGTAGACTTACATAAGTGAAGTAAAGAATTAGCAATTCAATTTTTTTTTTTTTTTTGATAGATGCTACTTGTCAAAAAATAATGTGCATGGTGTGTGTATAAAGATCTGTTATCCTACTTTCACATACATTAATTTTATATGTTAGCCACTACGTACTTCATTTAATCTAATCAATTTTTACAGATACAATAGACGTTATTCTTAGCCATGTAATTGAAAAGTGGAATATTATGCTAAGTCAAAAAATGTTTTGAAGGAGATTTTCGGCTCCTTTCAAATCTTGTGCTTTTTGTCACTCAGTGCGTACGTTTGATGTGTTTTATGTGGCCTTACTGATTGATCTATAAAAAAAATTCTTTTATTTCTGTCATAAGTTTTGGAGCTTTGAAGTTCAGAAAAAATATACTGATGACTTCTTTTGGTTCTCGAAGGTATATCTGAAAAGCTCAGAATCGTAGAAGTGAACTCACTATGAGCGTAAACTGTTTAAATTTTCATGTGAGTCTTTGGGACTTTTTTATCAGTGTATTTATGAACACATCTGGGTGTACATGTGCTTGCCATGACAATTTGTTGACTTTGTAATATGCGTGTATGTGTGGCTCACTCCGTTGCAAGTGTTGGTTTTAAGCCCACCCTACATCATAACTGAACGGGCAAGGCACGCGGAAACACAACAGCCGGGACGTGGACGTCACGGTTGAGTGGTGAGCACTGGGAAGCGCACCAAAAGGTCCAGATCACACGAGGAAAAGACGAGAAAGGTGTGGGTTGAACATGGCAAAGGTCAGCTGTAGGAAAAGGTCAGAATCCCAGGAGCAAGGGGTCACAAGTCAAAGGAAAGCAGAAGTTGGTGCTCGAAAACTGTCGAGACGACCATAGGCTCCAACGCCGAGATCTGAGGCACGTTTCCCAGACGTAAGCGTTTCGTCTCGATAGGTATCAAAAACATTCGGATTTGAGTGTTCACGGGGAGCGTTCGCATGTACAGGTTAAAGTAGGAAGGAAGATTAGGGTTTCGTGAGCGCTCGCTACGAACGCTGATCTCTGAACGTCTTTGTTCCCCATGAAAACGAATGGCTCTTCTCTGAGAAACTCGCCTCAAAAGGACACGAGAGTCCGTCAGAGAGATCGACTCGCGGTCAGGCACGAGTCTTGATATTTTCCTAACGCCTCTGCATGAAACAATGACACTGATATAGCAGAGTATATTCCCAACCCGTTTAATTGTCAGAATCTCTTGCGTTTTATCATTTAATAATAATAATAATAGAGTTTATTTCTCCGCACATACCTTCCCTTGACAGGCAAGCTCATGGCGTTTACAATTTAAGAATCAACACCCGTACAACCGCTCAACACTACATTCCTACAAAAACTCACACACAACACACATTATTAAAAAAAAAGATCCAATAGAACAAATAGAACAAACTATACAATATACACAGCACTTGCCGGCCAGGTCAAGTAAGGCGAAGCAGCTCAGCGGGAAAGGCGGATCGGAAGAGATGGGTCTTTAGAGCACTTTTGAACTGGGGCAGAGTGTCAGAATGACGGACTGAGAGAGCGAGACTATTCCAGGTTACAGGTCCAATGTAGGAGAAGGCACGCTGTCCTTGAGTTTTCTTGTTACGGCGGGGCACCTTGAGCATTCTAGAGTCAGCAGCTGAGTGTAGATATCTGGAGGGCGTGTAGACTGCAAGAATTTCTGTAAGAGCGTGTGGTGCGGTGTTGTCGATGGCCTGGAAGCACAAAGTGGCAATTTGACACTGTAATTTGTTTCGGCAAACGTTCCCAAACTCTGGGCTCATTTTCTATTGCTATTTTGGTATCATTGCCTGTTGCGGCGGAATGTATATCCTTGGCAATTTCCCTTTGTGAGTTTGGGGTAAGAATAGTAGACCCCCCACGTCTCACTCCGCAGTTTATGGGAGGAGAATGGCTGGGGAAGTTGTAACTTGATTTGCACTCACTCTGACCTGTTCCACTGATTTTCTTAGTCAAGGGCTTTACATAGCTTACAAAGGGTGGCAGGCAGAAAAACTCCATCCGTCCATCCGTCTGTCCGTCTGTCCGTCCGTCCGTCCATCCATCCATCCATCCATCCATCCATCCATCCAACCATCTGTAAGGAGGAGGTGGCAAGGCTCGAGCTATGGGGGACTCGAGGCTTGATAGATAAAGGGCGCAGGTATGACAGAAGTGTTAGCTGCTTTCCACAGCTTTATTCCGCTATGGATACAGAGGCTGCTGGCAGGCCCGAGGCGGAAAGGTCTGGACCAGCCCCAGACCATGGTGGCATTCGTCTCTCACAGACTGGCAGACTGTTACCCCTTATCAAAAGGATGTTCGGATCCCAGAAAAAAGACTGGAGATCTGCCAATGCTATCTCGGCCTGTATCTGAGTTGCGTTTCTTAGTGACTAAAAATAACTTATTACTCCTCGATACTTCACTGAAACCACTTGTTAGAAGTGTTGCCCAGCTAATTAGGCATGACAAAGTCTATCGAATGAATGTTACACAATTGAAATCAGGCGTCTTGATTTGGAGAAAGCAACGAGTTTATCATTTAAACATAACAAATCAGATTTTGCGCAAGCAAAGATACCTGAGGAATGGTCTGCAGTCAATCGTCAATTAACAAATGATGGAACCGACAAGTGCAAGACAAGTGGACATCCAACACACAGGACATATGATGGGACCGACAAGTGCAAGACAAGTGGACATCCAACACACAGGACAAATGATGGAACCGACAAGTGCAAGACAAGTGGACATCCAACACACAGGACATATGATGGGAGAGACAAGTGCAAGACAAGTGGACATCCAACACACAGGACATATGATGGGAGAGACAAGTGCAAGACAAGTGGACATCCAACACACAGGACATATGATGGGAGAGACAAGTGCAAGACAAGTGGACATCCAACACACAGGACAAATGATGGAACCGACAAGTGCAAGACAAGTGGACATCCAACACACAGGACATATGATGGGACCGACAAGTGCAAGACAAGTGGACATCCAACACACAGGACATATGATGGGACCGACAAGTGCAAGACAAGTGGACATCCAACACACAGGACATATGATGGGAGAGACAAGTGCAAGACAAGTGGACATCCAACACACAGGACATATGATGGGACCGACAAGTGCAAGACAAGTGGACATCCAACACACAGGACATATGATGGGAGAGACAAGTGCAAGACAAGTGGACATCCAACACACAGGACATATGATGGGACCGACAAGTGCAAGACAAGTGGACATCCAACACACAGGACATATGATGGGACCGACAAGTGCAAGACAAGTGGACATCCAACACACAGGACATATGATGGGAGAGACAAGTGCAAGACAAGTGGACATCCAACACACAGGACATATGATGGGAGAGACAAGTGCAAGACAAGTGGACATCCAACACACAGGACATATGATGGAACCGACAAGTGCAAGACAAGTGGACATCCAACACACAGGACATATGATGGGACCGACAAGTGCAAGACAAGTGGACATCCAACACACAGGACATATGATGGGACCGACAAGTGCAAGACAAGTGGACATCCAACACACAGGACATATGATGGGAGAGACAAGTGCAAGACAAGTGGACATCCAACACACAGGACATATGATGGGAGAGACAAGTGCAAGACAAGTGGACATCCAACACACAGGACATATGATGGGAGACACGAGGGAAGGCTGGGATGCATGAGAGGGACAGGGCAGCGGAGTGCTGACCACCAGGAGACGGGAGAGGGCATTGGTTCTCCAAGAGCGGGACAGGTGTGGAATGCCAAAATCCGAAGAATGGTTGCAGGGAATCTGAGACAGTGGATAGACAGGAATTGGGGGGGGGGGGGGGGGGGGGGGGTAGCGGAGTGCTGACCACGAGGAGACAGGACAGGAAGTGGGAGCGGCACACACTCCGCAGAAGTTAAAGTTCTGCCACCTTGTTACACATCCATCCATCCATCCATCCATCCATCCATCCATCCATCCATCCATCCATCCATCCATCCATCCATCCATCCATCCACCCACCCACCCACCCATCCATCCATCCATCCATCCATCCATCCATCCATCCATCCATCCATCCACCCATCCACCCACCCATCTATCCATCCATTCATTCATCTATCCATTCATCCATCTATCCATTCATCTTGTCGTGGCTTTTGCGCGCGTGCAAATAGCCTCACAATGCAGAACCAACATCATCTTAAGTTGTTGACCACAACACCTTTGTTTCGAATAGGATCTGTGCCGTGATTTGGGGTGGCCTTGAAGGCTATTCATCCCCCATCCCAACCGTTTTGGCTTGGAGGTAAGAATAGATCCACCGTTTTTCCTCTCGTAATTTGTCAAAGAGAAAAAGTAGGGAACTCGCGCTTCGGCTTGCCTGTAGTCTATGAGCTATCGTGATTTTCGTGATCACTGGCCTTACACAGCCTACAAAGGCTGATACGTGTAGTCCTTAAAACTTCATCCATCCATTCTGTCTTTGTCCATGCTTTTCCTTACTGCATTTATCTTGTTGTGTTCCCATCACTTTCATTCAACTGCCTATACACAGTTTTGACCCGTCTGACTGCAAGTGGTACTGAACAGACTAAACATTTATATAACTCTGTCTACAGATTGTATCGTATTCATCCGAACAAAGGAGTACTCTATCATGATATAGTACTCCTTGATCCGAACAAAATATCAGTGTTAATACTGCATTTCTTGCTAAATGCATCGAAGACATCAGACACTGCCAAGCGTTGATAGAATATCAACAATCACTGAGTCGTGTCTTTTCCTTGTCTCACTTTCTGTCTCTCGTTTTCGCTTTGTTGTTCTCGCCTCTCACCCGTCCCCATAAAACCTCCTCTCCCACCCCTATACCCGTCATTCTCCTCTCCCACCCCCATACCCGTCATTCTCCTCTCCCACCCCCATACCCGTCATTCTCCTCTCCCACCCCCATACCCGTCATTCTCCTCTCCCACCCACATACCCGTCATTCTCCTCTCCCACCCACATACCCGTCATTCTCATCTCCCACCCTCAGCACATCTCTCCCATCAGTGCTAACATTTTCCCTCCCCCACTCTCCTTTCTATATGTGTATGCCTCTCCGTCTCTTTCTGTATCCCCATATGTGTCTGTCTGTCTGTCTGTCTGTCTGTCTGTCTGTCTGTCTATGTATCTATCTGTCTGCCTGCCTGCTTGCAGCCTGCCTGCGCGCCTGCCTGCGCGACCGCCCGCCCGCCCGCCCGCCCGTCCGTCCGTCTGTCTGTCTGTCTGTCTGTCTGTCTGTCTGTCTGTCTGTCTGTCTGTCTGTCTGTCTGTCTGTCTGTCTGTCTGTATGTCTGCCTGTCTAGTCTCCCACCAACCCACTCCTCCGACTTTATCGTTCAAGGTCCAATAAACCCAACATTTCACCCCCACTCCCCTAACTCTCCACCTGCATCCCCCTCCACGGCCCCCCCCCCCCCCCTGCCCACGCCGCGCCGCTCCACCCACCCGGCTCCCCACTCCAGGCAGGTGCGTGTTGGGTTTCAGCTGCTGGGTGGCCGTCTTGGTGCCACGTTCCTCTCCACTGGCGTGTGGCTTCCACGTGGGACCCACCCCGTCTCCTCCCTTTCCATTTCCCACATGTGGCACTGCCCCTCTCCCCCCTTCTCGTTCCCTCTTTTCCCCTACCCCTCCTCCCTCACCCCCTTCGCTTCCCCGTGGAACAAACTTTCCTGAGGACTCAACCTGTGTGTCTCCTACAGCTCTGTTGCAGATCCGAGATAGTATTACATTTTATTTTAAATGCTCGCATCCCCCCAACTCC
>JAWQFJ010020470.1:7500-10639 GCA_034096865.1 Theodoxus fluviatilis | reverse complement strand
CCGACACATAGGCACAAGTTTACACCAACTGCACGAGAATCGTTAATAAACTGCACATATTTCTAAACTGGAATTTATTACGTTGTGTTATTATAAAACGCAGTATTCGTTAATATTATGAAGCCCTGCATCAAATTTTGAAAGTTGCGATGACAACTGAAGAACCGTAAACAACATTTCGCTAACTTGCTTCTCTTCATGCAAGCAGACTAAGCCAGGATATGCAGTAGCGACCATTGTGTAGCAACTAGTTCTGTCCTGCTAGAACAGCCTCGAATTAAGAGCACTGGAAAGGTGGACGGAGATATGGAAGATAGTAAGGAGGGTGGAAGAGATAGTAAGGAGGGTGGAAGAGATAGTAAGGAGGGTGGAAGAGATAGTAAGGAGGTGGAAGCGATAGTAAGGGGATGGAAGATATAGTAAGTGGGTGGAAGAGATAGTAAGAAGGGTGGAAGAGATATTAATGAATGTGGAAGATATAGTAAGGAGGTGGAAGAGATAGTAAGGAGGTGGAAGACATAGTAAGGAGGGTGGAAGAGATAGTAAAGGGGTGGAAGATATAGTAATAAGGAGGGAAGAGATAGTAAGAAGGGTGGAAGACATAGTAAGAATGATGAAAGACATAGTACGAGGGGTGGAAGAGATAGTAAGGAGGGTGGAAGAGATAGTAAGGGGGATGGAAGAGATAGTAAGGAGGGTGATAGAGAGTGTAAGGAGGGTGATAGAGATAGTAAGGGGGTGGAAAACATAGTAAGGAGGGTGGAAGAGATAGTAAGGGGGTGAAAGCGATAGTAAGGAGGGTAGAGGAGATAGTAAGGGGGTGGAAGAGATAGTAAGGGGTGGAAGAGATAGTAAGGAGGGTAGTAGAGATAGTAAGGAGGGTGGAAGACATAGTAAGGGGGGTGAAAGAGATAGTAAGGCTGATGGAAGAGATAGTAAAGATGGTGATAGAGATACTAAGGAGGGTGGAAGAGATAGTAAGGAGGGTGGAAGAGATAGTAAGGGGATGGAAGGATAGTAAAGAGGGTGGAAGAGATAGTAAGGGATGTGGAAGAGATAGTACGGGGGTGGAAGACATGACTTGGTGGATGTTCCTTGGTTCAAGGATGACATGGTCCGTGCTTATCCCCTGTAAACTCCTAAGTGGCTCCGCAGACCAAGTCTGGAGCGGCAGAGACGAAGACAGGCGGGGCACTGGGACTCCGTGACGTCACAGGGACCGTGGAGGCTCTGTGGTGACGTTGCCGGGCTGTTGCATGTTGCTGCCGACGGTCCTCCTCCAGCAAGTGGGACGCCTGGCACGGGAGACAGGTCGCCGCCTGGTTGCGCTCCAGCGCTACTGCTTGCAACTCAGGTGCCGCGATGCCACACCATCTCAGCTTCTCCTTCAGCTTGTCCGTGTGTACGTTTTCAGCTGCCTGCCTGTCAGTTTGTTTGCGTGCTTGGATCTCGCTGGGTTTCAAGACACGACGTGAACACTCGCAGCAAGCGTGTCCCACGTGTGCCCACACGCCCTGGAGAGGGACCAACTCGTAGGGAAGCCTGGCGCTTGGCGAGGCATTGCGCAGGTGGGGCATCAAGTATTCTCTGCTGGCTGTTTATCTTGCACTGTCTCTCAGCCCGCCTGCATCACCGTCCGTCCAACGGCTCATCGGCTTCTCTGTCTGTCCGCCTGTCTGCCTGCTTGTCTATCTGCCTTCCTGTCTGCCTGCTTGTCTGTCTGCCTGTCTGCCTGCTTGTCTATCTGCCTTCCTGTCTGCCTGCTTGTCTGTCTGCCTGTCTGCCTGCTTGTCTGTCTGATTACCTGCTTGTCTGTCTGATTACCTGCTTGTTTGTCTGCCTGCCTTCTTGTCTGTCTGCCTGCGTGTCTGTCTACCTGCTTGTCTGTCTGCCTTCTTGTCTGGTTGCCTGTCTGCTGCTTATCTGCCTGCCTGCCTGCTTGTCTGTCTGGTTTCTTGTTTGGTTGCGTGTCTACCTGCTTGTCTGTCTGCCTGCCTGTCTGGTTGCCTGCCTGCTAGTCTGTCTGCCTGCCTCCTTATCTGCCTGTCAGTCTATATATCTACCTGTCTACCTGCTTGTCTGTCTGCCTGCCTGTCTGGTTGCCTGCCTGCTAGTCTGTCTGCCTGCCTCCTTATCTGCCTGTCAGTCTATATATCTACCTGTCTGCCTGCCTTCTTGTCCGTCTGCCTGCCTTCTTGTCTGGTTGACTGCCTACCTGCCTGCCTGCCTTCTTGTCTGGTTGACTGCCTACCTGCTTATGCGCCTGTCTGCGTGGTCGCCTGCCTGCTTGTCTGTCTGCCTGCCTGCTTATCTGCCTGCCTTCTTGTCTGGTTGCTTGCCTACCTGCCTGCCAGGCTACTTGTCTGGTTGCCTGCCTGCCTGCCTGCCTGCTTGTCTGCCTGCTTGTATGTTTGCCTGCTTGCCTGCCTGCCTGCCTGCCTGCTTGTCTGCCTGCTTGTATGTTTGCCTGCCTGCATCACAGTCCGTCCGATGATTATTCGGCCTCTCTGCCTACCTGTTTGTCTGCCTGTCAGTCTGGTTACCTGCCTGCTTGTCTGCCTGTCTGCCTGTCAGTCTGGTTACCTGCCTGCTTGTCTGCCTGTCTGCCTGTCAGTCTGGTTACCTGCCTGCCTGTCTGTCTGACTGCCTGCCTACCCGTTTGTCTGTCTGTCTGTCTGTCTGTCTGTCTGTCTATCTTTTTGCATACCCCCACCCCCATCCCACCCGCCCTACCTGCCTGTCCGTCTTTACGCCTGCCTGTGTACCCATCTACCTTTCTGCCTGCTTGCCTGCCTGACTTTCTCTCTACAGACCCAAAGATGTCGGGCTCCACAAAGAAGGTCGCTGCACGCGAAGCGATACAAGTGTGACGTCGTCTGACGTCATCGTAACGTCATCGTATGCTGCTTTGGTTTGTTTTGAGTTGGAGCTTCCTACCAATTCCCAAACAGCGGCGCCACGCGTTAAGTCAAATAGCGCGTACGACAAAAAGGGCGATGGCAACAAAAAGTTTCATCCTCTCAAGCACAGGGGGCAGATTAGCTTGTGCTGGTGTATGTTCGTAGTCTGTTTGTGTGTGTGTGTGTGTGTGTGTGTGTGTGTGTGTGTGTGTGTGTGTGTGTGTGTGTGTGTGTGTGTG
>JAWQFJ010020470.1:0-2500 GCA_034096865.1 Theodoxus fluviatilis | reverse complement strand
AGATACGTCTGGCGTCAGAGAACACTGGGACGGAGAGAAAAGCAAGGCCACGTGACTTTCTTTAACAATCCGGGTCTTTGTGTCGTTGTAGATACTTTTATTTCCTCCTGTTCCTCGTCTGTCTTTTCAAATACTTAGATATTCATCTGAAGCATCGAGAAAGGAAAATAATTAATCTTTATCTTTTCAAGCAGTAAAATATTTATCTAGATCACCGAGAAAGCACTTACTAATCGTCTGTCTCTTCAAGCGGTGAAATAGTAATTTTAATCAAACAATAAAATAGTTCTGTAAAAGCAACGAGAAAGGATAACTAATCAGGAATGCTGATAGTCGTTTTTCACCGACGACATTTTCCTGATCACTCATTAGTTTGCAGAGGCACACACTGAGGAGTCTTAGTGTCACTATTTTTCTGTCCAAAACCCTTTCAGGGCCTCACCATATTGTTTTCAGGACATGACCTTGACCTTCACCGTTGAGGCCTTAAAGAGGTATACAGAACTCTAGGGGTTCCCAGAGTACCAGGCTTGGTAAGTCTGAGAGACTGGATAAACAGATGGATGGATGAATAGATGGATGGATGGACTGGGGAATGGATGAATTAATAAATGGATGGGTGGGTGGATGAATGGAGTGATAGGTGGATGAAAATATGGATGAATGCATAGACGCATTGATAAATGAATGGATGGATGAATGAATGGATGAATGAATGGATGGTTGGATGTATTAATGCATGAATGAGTGGGTGGATGAATGGATGGGTGGATGGATAAATGAATGAGTGGGTGGATGGATGGATGGATGGATAAATGAATGAGTGGGTGGATGGATGGGTGGATGGATAAATGAATGGATAGATGGATGTAATGGATCAATGGATGGTTGGATGTATAAATGCATGGGTGAAAGATGGATGGACGGACTTTTGAGCGGAGAGAATGACGTGAAGAAAAGATTACAAGGAAGCAACGAGAAAGGTAAACAGAGGGAAAGGGGGAGGGAAAGGGGGAAGGGAAAGGGGGAAGGAAAAGGGGAGGGGAAAGGAAAGAGAAAGCGGGGGGGGGGGAGGGGGAGGGGGAAGGGGAGAAGGAAAGCCTTGTCAAAGGTGTCAGGGTGGAGAGGGGACGGATACACGGTGTAGCCAAGGGATGAGAGGGAGAGGGAGAAAGGTGGGGAGTAGTAGTGGGGGTGGGTGGTAGAGGGGGGGTAGAGGGGGGTAGAGGGGGGGTAGAGGGGGGTAGAGAGGGGGTAGAGGTTTAGAGGGTGAAACGGAGCTGAAAATGCGGCGTAGATAGCGTATTGGGGGAGGGGTTGTTGAGATGCAGGGAAGTGGGGGTGGGGGGGAGATGGAGGGGAGGGGCTGAGAAAACGTGAAGCAGAGCTGGATATGCAGCGTGGGTGGGGGTGGGGTATTATGGAGTGAGGGGTGGGGGGAGGTGGGGATTAGGGGCGGGGGAAGGTGGGGATTAGGGGTGGGACAATGTGGGGAAGAGGACTGGGGTATAAGATTGGGGGTGACATTGGTGTAGAAGGGCTGCTGTGGCGGGGGAATGGATGTGGGGGGTGGGCCGTAGTGTAGAGGGGCTGCTATGGAGGAAAGCAATTTCAGGGAGAAGCACAGATAGCGGCAGACAGCTGGTGTGAGGCCACACAACAGCGGGGAGGTGCAGAGACGCTGTCGGCAGCCAAGTCAAGGAGACTGCAGACCCAGTCCCAGCCTTTCCCTGCAGTTGAAACATTTCTTCAACGACGTCTGCAAAGTTTATCTGCGTCACTTACTTCGCCACTCACACGCCTTGAAGTCCACAGCACATGCAGGGTAGGAGAAGTTTGTTACGGGGATTTGAATAAAATTTAATGTTTTTTTTTTCCTTCTTCCTTTTTTCCTAAACTGGCTTCAGGACAAGAGGTTACTGGGTTCAAGGTCTGCGCCCTGACACGATTATTAGAGAAGTCACGGTTCTGAACGAGGCTCTGAGAAATGTTCTGGAGAGACAACTAACGCTGGTGAAAGTTGACTCAAAGGATGAATGGATGGGATGGGATGGGATAGGATGAGATGGGATGGGATGGGATGGGATGGGATGGGATGGATGGATGGTGGAGGATTCACAGCCTCTCAGCCTTTGCAGGATACGTAAGGCCATCAACCATCCGCACCAATCGCGCTCATCCAAAGCACTGGTGTCCACCCGAACATTGGTGTCCACCCTAACCATTGGTGTCCACGCTAACATTGGTGTCCACCCGAACCATTGGTTTCAGCCCGAACCATTCGTGTCCACCCAAACTACTGTGTCCGACCGAGTCTCTGCTGTCCTCCCAAACTACAGGTATCCACCTAAACCACTGGTGTCCACCCGAACCACTAATGCCCACACGAACTACTGGTGTCCACCCGAACTACTGGTGTCCACCCAAACCACTGGCGTCCAAACGAACTACTGGTGTCCACCGGAACTACTTGTGTCCACCCGAATCACTGGTATCCACC
>JAWQFJ010020469.1:0-11385 GCA_034096865.1 Theodoxus fluviatilis | reverse complement strand
CTTTGTAGTACAGCCCCTCAAGCACGGCAGCCAAGGGCCTTTGTAGTACAGCCCCCCAAGCACGGCAGCCTTTGTAGTACAGCCCCCCAAGCACGGCAGCCAAGGGCCTTTGTAGTACAGCCCCCCAAGCACGGCAGCCTTTGTAGTACAGCCCCTCAAGCACGGCAGCCAAGGGCCTTTGTAGTACAGCCCCCCAAGCACGGCAGCCAAGGGCCTTTGTAGTACAGCCCCTCAAGCACGGCAGCCAAGGGCCTTTGTAGTACAGCCCCTCAAGCACGGCAGCCAAGGGCCTTTGTAGTACAACCCCTCAAGCACGGCAGCCAAGGGCCTTTGTAGTACAGCCCCTCAAGCACGGCAGCCAAGGGCTGCAGCTGAAGTGGGGAGGAGATGGGGATGCGGGTTAGGTGGGGGTGGGGGTGGGATGGGGGTAGGGTGGGGATGGGGGTGAGATGGGGCTGGGATGGGGGTGAGATGGGGCTGGGATGGGGGTGGGGTGGGGTGGGATTGGGGTAGGTTGGGGGTGGGGCATTGAATAGATCTGGTTATATGTTACACTTGCTATGGTACATAAACGCGTAATTTTGCCACGCATCTGTTCGGTTTTTTCGTTACTTAGGGCTGTGTCTGTACAAGGCGGGGTAGTTTGTTTCTTCACTCTTTCATCTTGTCCCGTCTTTTTTCCATGCTTTCCTTTGTCCCATTCCACAAAGCGTACTTCTGTACAGACCCGGCTTGCACACGATGACATTTGCATGACGTTATCCCCAGGTGTGCTAACACTCAGATATGCCATTCGTGTGCAGATATTCACTTCATGTTTATTTGACTGCCGTTCGTTCTTTCGTTCGCTTGGTAGTTCCTTCCTTCCTTCCTTTGACCGTTTGTCAGTCCATCATTTGTCTGTCTGCATGTTTGTGTGTTTGTTTGTTGATACATTAATGAATGAATGAACAAACGAATAAAAGAATGAACAAAACAAAAACGAATTCGTGAGAAACAAAAGCAACAACAACAAAAATGTCGGAAGCAACGCCGAGTCCGCGAAGAGGAGCTTCTAGAAATGTGGGACACTTGGCAAGTTGTTGATTGACGAAAACGCCTTCTGTCCTTGTGCAACACACTCCGATCCACAGACTTTGGTTTGGCAGCGTACGAGTAATCTCAGCACAAACTCTGTACTTTTGAACAATGCCAACAAAGGCATTTAAGAAAGTACACCAATGCTAACATAGTTCTTGGCAGAGAACTTAAAACACATTGCTAGAATTTAGAACCAGATACAGTTCTCACGCAAACATTTTGTCTTATTCGTATTTCATCTCACAAGTGCATTTTACTTTTCTCAAACCGTTAATGAGACTATTTCACTGTTTCGTGATTAATTCACTCTTGTAAATGTTGAGGAGGAAACGGATAAACATCAAAGCATCACCGTGTGATTTCATAGAGACAGGAGTGCAGCCTTCACACCTTAATGAGACGGAGGACCTCTGCGTGCCATGTTGGGCGTTGTGGTCAGCAGACAGGGGACTGCCTGTCCCACCTCTCTGTACAGAGGACTGCCTGTCCCACCTCTCCTTACAGAGGACTTTCTGCCTCACCTCCCTGCAATGGGGACTTCCTGTCCCACATCTGTACAAAAGACTGCCTGTCCCACCTCTGTACAGAAGACTGCCTGTCCCACATCTCTGTACAGGAGGACTGCCTGTCCCACATCTCTGTACAGGAGGACTGCCTGTCCCACCTCTCCTTACAGAGGACATTCTGCCCCACCTCCCTGCAATGGGGACTTCCTGTCCCACATCTCTGCACAGAGGACTGCCTGTCCCACCTCTCTGTACAGGGGACTACCTGTCCCACATCTCTGCACAGAGGACTGCCTGTCCCACCTCTTTGTACAGGGGGTTGCCTGTCCCACATCTCTGCACAGGGGACTGCCTGTCCCACCTCTCTTCACAGAGGACTGCCTGTCCCACAACTCTGCACAGAGGACTGCCTGTCCCACCTCTCTGTACAGGGGACTACCTGTCCCACATCTCTGCACAGAGGACTGCCTGCCCACCTCTTTGTACAGGGGATTGCCTGTCCCACATCTCTGCACAGGGGACTGCCTGTCCCACCTCTCTTCACAGAGGACTGCCTGTCCCACATCTCTGCACAAGGGACTGCCTGTCCCACGTCTCTGCACAGAGGACTGCCTGTCCCACCTCTCTTCACAGAGGACTGCCTGTCCCACATCTCTGCACAAAGGACTGCCTATCCCACGTCTCTGCACAGGGGACTGCCTGTCCCACCTCTCTTCACAGAGGACTGCCTGTCCCACATCTCTGCACAGAAGACTGCCTGACCTACATCTCTGTACACGGACCAAGAGTCCCGCATCGAAGTCCTTCAGTCACGAGGCCGTATCGCACTGTTATCTGCCAAGAGGGGCGCGCAGGGAAAACCTGAAGTGGCTGTGTCCTGGTGCAGCTCTCCCCATCTGCCGTATCAGTCAGGACTGGGGGTCAGTAGGACAACAAGACAGAATGCAATTGTTGTCTTTGGAGACCGCGGCCCTGTGTGACTGAGGCGAGAGTCCAGGTGCAGACGTGGCAGTGCAGACAGGCACGGCGACATGACGTCACGCAGTCTGGAACAGAGGCCAGGGTCGTGATAAACACGTAGACAGGGTAGCTGTGCTCTGTGTGTGTTCAACAAGATCAACACTGTAGGTAAACACACACACACACACACACACACACACACACACACACACACACACACACACACAAACACACACGCACGCACGCACGTACGCACTGTTTTGAGACGGGGCTCTTGATATATCACCTAAGAAAGATTATCTAGGGGTGTATCTTGCCGTCTTGTAACATCCACTTTCTTTCCATGCAATCAAGGGGTGAACGAGACTACACAGAGAAGATACGTAGGTGGAATTTGACCTTTAAAATAACTTTAATAATATGGAAGTAATGATAATTCTTCATATAACTAATTCAAAGTATTAAGTGATACCATGTTTAGCCAGCCAGCCTTTCAATGGTTACACTTATCTGTGAGCGTTCAATTCAGCTGATCACTGATGAGCGTAGAGCCCTTTCAACAGGGTTGTAGATGGATGAACATGTAGGGCCAGGTGAGATGGGCCTGCCCGGGAATCTTGAATTCTGGTGCTTGGGAAGGGAGGGTAACGTTGAACGTCTCCCCTCCGCGTTGAGGCTGTTCGTAGGTCAGACGTGACGCTGTTCCTGGGTCAGGCATGACGCTGTCTGTGGGGTCAGGCATGACGCTGTCTGTGGTGTCAGGCCAAGCGTGGCACGCCTGATAACTCTGGTCTTCTGGTGGAGGTGTCACGCCCATCTGAGTGGACTGGACCCTTGATGGATGGCGTCCGAGGAGTCTTGGGAGGCAGCAAGGCTATGGGAAAGGGGGTTTCTGGCCTTCCCCCTTTACATCTCCTGTTTGACCTTGGGCGCAGTCACAGCGAGTGCACTGCACGCCCCAGAGGTAGGGGGTAAGAGAGAGAGAGAGAAAGAAAGACGGTGGAGGCTTTATAGTTTTGGGTCCGTCCACTAACCAATCACACTCTTGGCATCATCTGTGCAGTACAACATTAGTGTCTTTGTTCTCTCCACTGACCAATTCTATTCTCGGCAGCAGAATGTTAGCGTCTCTTTGTTCTGTCCAATTCTCACTTTCGGCACAACATTCCAAGGCCTGGCTTGTTTCTCTAAGAGAGAGCTTTGAGGCCTGGCTGGCTCTTAAAGTGGGCAGTGAACTGACTTAAAATTAAAATATCTCCACTCATAACAGAACGCACGCATGCTCGCACGTACACACACACAAACACACAGACACACATTCACACAAACACACAGACACACATTCACACAAACACACACATTCACACAAACACGTACACACACACACATTCACACAAACACACACAAACACACACACACACACACACACACACACAAATCCCAGGACTGCAGCAAGTAGGCTGGGGATCAAGGAGCGCCATGTAAGCTGCAGCCCACAGCAGTCCACAGCAGTCCACAGCAGTCCACAGCAGTCCACAGCAGCCCACAGCAGTCCACAGCAGCCCACAGCAGTCCACAGCAACCCACAGCAGCCCACAGCAGTCCACAGCAGCCAACAGCAGTCCACAGCAGTCCACAGCATTCCACAGCAGCCCACAGCAGCCCACAGCAGTCCACAGCAGCCCACAGCAGTCCACAGCAGTTACAGCAGCCCACAGCAGTCCACAGCAGCCCACAGCAGCCCAACGCAGTCCACAGCAGTCCACAGCAGCCCACAGCAGCCCACAGCAGTCCACAGCAGCCCACAGCAGCCCACAGCAGCCCACAGCAGCCCACAGCAGCCCACAGCAGCCCACAGCAGCCCACAGCAGCCCACAGCAGCCCACAGCAGCCCACAGCAGTCCACAGCAGTCCACCTGGACGAGTTCCCGCCCTAACGTGCATCTCACTCTGACTGTGGCAGACATTTCTCTAATCCAGTTCTCTCCCTACTTTTTTCATGGCGCGAGGACTATGCTGCCCACACACAATAGAGAGGCGAAACTTCCGCTGTCCCTGACGTGCTAATGAGCTCTTCTACAGTGTGAATCTCCGTGACGTCTGGGTGTGGAGCTTGTGGTGGAGTGGATTAAGGCATGATGGTAGCAGGGCGCGGGTATGAGGCAAAATCGTAGCTGCTTCCCACAACTTTATTTTCACCCATGGGTCCAGGATCTGTTGGCTGGTCCGAGGCCTGATGATAATGGCCTCGACCAACCCAAGACCGTGGTGGCAGTGGCCTCTCTAGACCTTGGTGGCAGTGGTCTCTTTAGACCTTGATGGCAGTGGTCTCTCTAGACCGTGGTGGCAGTGGTCTCTCTAGACCGTGGTGGCAGTGGTCTCTCTGGTCCGTGGTGGCAGTGGTCCCTCTGGCTGTGTGCCGTCTCCCCCTTAACAAGGGAATGCACGGACCTCACAGGAGCCAGGGTGTAGATTATTTCCCAGATCCTAACTCTGGTTCCTGGGTTGTGCTTCCATTTGGCAGAAAAGAGAGATTACTTAATTTAACCTACTTTGAAATGACTTCTTACAGATGTTGCCTCATTCAGCATAACACAGTCTATTGAATGAATCACATGCCTTTGCAAGTAGCTGTCTTACTTGAGGGAAAACATCAGATTTATAGTCAACATGTTACAATTCAGATGCCAGAGTGGGGAGCGGTTCACTAGCCGAGGGTCACGCTAATGTAACGAGTGACTGACAGGGCAGCTGCACTAACAATCAGACTACAGCAGAGGAGGGGTCCCAGAGCGGTCAGCTGGTCAGTTTGCATTGCACAAAGGATGGGGGGGGAGGGTTGGAGAGAGGTCTGACACACAGAGAGGTCTGACACAGGATATGGGGTGGGAAGAGACAGAAGCAGGGATAACTGAATAGAGGATGAACACAGTAGATGTACAATACACTTGGTGATAGGTGCACACTATCACAAGCAGATCACACTGTGGATACAAGAGCGCCGTGTGCGGTGTTTATAGACACACACTGTGGGCGGCTGTGTAACAGAAACCACGGGCCATGTCGGTACCGCAGTGCACCGCTGTTGTGGTGACTGTGTCTGAGGGTCCTTCTGGCGCCTTCTGGAGGGAATGCATCAGCCTCCCAGTCAGGGGACGCCTGATTCATCCATTCCCCATCTCCACTGTTACCAGCAAAATTAAACTGGGCTAAGGCTGTCGAGAAATTTTTACCAAGAATGGGGTACATGTATAACTTTGTTTGGGCGAACGGGGGATGAGCTAATGAGAAAAGTTTCCTGAAATCATTAGAGCTAAGACTAAGAGACTGTTTCAGGCAAGAGTGGAATGAGAAACTCTGTAGAAGCGAAAGATTTGCAGTCTACCAGACGTTGAAAAGCTCCTATGAAAGTGAAAGTTATCTAAATAGGATTAACATTAAGAAATATATGGATTCATTTATAAGATTCAGGTTGGGAATTAACGAGGTGCGTAATAATGTAAGGTGGTGTAGAGAAAAATTTGTTCGATCATGTCCATTCTGTATTGATAAAGTAGACAATGAAGAACATGTTTTAATTCATTGCCCTAAATATACTTCTCTTAGGGAGCAGTACATAGCAAAGTATATTAACCCCAATAGGGGTGGGTACTTGGTAGACGGACAAGATACGTGGAAAACTAGAGCTTTAGCGATGTACATACATTATTCTATGAAATTAAGAAATATGTCTTTCAGTGATAACTAGACAGGTGTTGTAGGGTGATCGGCAGCAGGATGCAGGTGGACGCGACTTGGTTTGAGTACATGTATTTTAGCTTTGAAGCATGGACAAAGCTTATTTTACTAAATGTAAATAACTTGCACTTTTATATTACAATCGCTCGTACACCTCTTGGGTGACAAGTGTTTATAAACTGTACATATTTTTCTTATCAATTTGGGCTCTTTGAGAGCTGCTTTTGACATAACAGTAACAGACTGTGATTCAACCAGTTGTGATGATGAACAAGTTTTCTTTTAGTTGAGAGATGCTAAAAGTATCAATATCTACTGTATTGTTTTACGTAATACTGTACATAACATGTCTTAATTGTCTGATGGGTCGTCGGCCGAATTAAACAATCAATCAATCAATCAATCATCCATTCCCCATCTCCACTGCTGTGTTTCACTGACTTCCCGTGTATTCACGCCTGGAGCTGCGTGCAAAGGAACTGTCACAAGCGGCCACCCGCACTGGAACTGCGCAGTAGTCTTGCATCAGAGGGGGATGGGAGGTGGCGGCTCTACTGCAGACCCCGACACGTAAAATACAAACACTAACATGGCTTTAGACTTTGTTGATAGTTCCGTGTGTACAGTAATTCAACGATATAAAATAAACGAAATTTGCTGTTGAAAATATTTCATCCCCAGAGTATGACGGGGAATATGTGTGGGGAAAATTTCAAACACACGGACTAAAAGGAACATTGTTACAAAGAAATAGAACTTTCCCTGTCCTGAGCTTGGCGAGGCGTCACAGAGATGCCCCTGAGTCAGCGCTGCAAAGTGAGTTTTTTTCTCATTACGTGGCAACTTGTGCTGTTGAGGTGGAGACGGAAGCGCGCAGCACACAGCACAACACTGTTGAGGTGGAGACGGAAGCGCGCAGCACACAGCACAACACTGTTGAGGTGGAGACGGAAGCGCCCAGCACACAGCACAACACTGTTGAGGTGGAGACGGAAGCGCGCAGCACACAGCACAACACTGTTGAGGTGGAGACGGAAGCGCCCAGCACACAGCACAACACTGTTGAGGTGGAGACGGAAGCGCCCAGCACACAGCACAACACTGTTGAGGTGGAGACGGAAGCGCCCAGCACACAGCACAACACTGTTGAGGTGGAGACGGAAGCGCCCAGCACACAGCACAACACTGTTGAGGTGGAGACGGAAGCGCCCAGCACACAGCACAACACTGTTGAGGTGGAGACGGAAGCGCCCACCACACAGCACAACACTGTTGAGGTGGAGACGGAAGCGCCCACCACACAGCACAACACTGTTGAGGTGAAGACGGAAGCGCCCACCACACAGTACAACACGGGGCCGCAGCCAGACCCCCTCCCCCAGCACGCCTCAGCTGCCAGCACCGGGCGCCGGCTCCATGGCCCCTCTCCAGCAGCGCAGCCAGGGCGGCCCCAGACCGCCAGAGGCCACCTGCAGTGCGGGGCGGCCCCAGACCGCCCGAGGCCACCTGCAGTGCGGGGCGGGCTGAAGGCGGAAGACGCCGCCCTGCCCTGGAGCCGCCCTGGAAGTGGCAGAGCTCCATCTACACAGCAGCAGACTGCTGCCACGTCCCGTTTGCAGTCCTCCACAACCCCCTCCCCCTCCCCGCCTCCACCCCAGTCTTGCATGTTGCCATAGTACCAGACACAAGAGAGGTCTGGAGTGTCTGTTTAGGGACATCTGCCAGTCTTGCCTTGTTGCAGTTGCACGCCTGGTGGCGTTCCCAGATTGTATTGCAACAGGATCACACTAACGTGGGATGTACAGCTGACTTCATGCACAGGAGGTGATTGCAAACTCACTCATTAGTACTGCAAGCCCGAGATAAACTAGAGATGTGAAGCCTCTACGCAATGGATCCGTGGGAGATCTCTCTCTCTTTTTCTCTCTCTCTCTCTCTCTGTCTCTCTCTCTCTGTCTTTCTCTGTGTGTGTCTCTCTTTCTCTCTCTTTCACTCTGTCTCTGTGTCTATGTCTATCTCTGTCTCTGTCTCTCTCTTTCTCTCTCACTCGGTCTCTCTCTGTCTATGTCTCTCTCTTTCTCTCTCTGTCTCTGTCTCTCTCACTTTCTCTCTCTCTTTCTCTCTCTCTTTCTCTCACTCTCTCTCACTCTATCTCTCTCTGTTTCTATCTCTCTCTGTCTCTCTCTTTCTCTCTGTTTTCTCTCTTTCTCTCTCTGTTTTCTCTCCCTCCCCCCCCCCTCTCTCTCTCTCTCTCTCTATCTCTCTCTCTCTCTGTGCCTCTTGAAATGTTTTGTAATGTCTCAACTAGAACACATGATGCCATGCTTTTTGAAGATTTTGGAAGGTATCCTATGTACATCGATGCAGCTCTGTGAAGCGTTAAATACTGGTATGAAATAATGAAAATGGATCAAGCGAGATACCCGGTAAAAGTATATAGAATGATGCTATAGTAGTCATTGGAAAAGGCTACAACTGGTCCTTTAAGGTGAGAAAGATATTAATTGAAAACAGTTTTGGTGACATGGAAAGACCAGAAAACAGAAAACGAAGCTGGTTTCATTAGAGAGTTACGAAGACGGTTGATTAAAAACTATGAAGACAAGTGGAAGGGACAGCTGAGCAGTAACGAAAGATTCCACTTGCACAGACGGATCAAAATGGAATGGGATTAGAAAACTACCTGGTACAAATAGAAAGAAAGGTGTTTAGAGAGGTTTTTGTAAAGTTCCGTATGCAGATTTCAGACATAAACAGCCAGAAATTCAGGTACAGAGACTCTCAATCAATATCATGTCCATCTTGTAGAGAAGAGGAAGAAGAAGAACAACATGTTCTATTAGAATGTCATGTTTATGAAGATTTATTATGTCGATGTTTGAGTCACGATATGAGTGTTGGTGTTAACAATTATGTTACCTTAATGGCCTCAATCGACACGGAGGTGTTACACAGCGTAAGCAAGTACCTGTACTGTGCCTTACGAAGACGAGCTGAGGCAATAGAACTGATGAAACTGATTGAAGTTTATTTGACAAATAAGTCACAATGTACATACCTGATTATATAAACGTATTGTGGAAATGACTTTTAAAATTAGGAAGGCTTGTAGTACCTCGATCGACCATTTAGGATAAACGTATGAGTTGCGATCCATTGCGATGAAGCGAGAGATATGAACACTGTCCGCCCACTGATAAATTTAAGAAAATATTATTTTGTATAGAAGACATACATTTTAATCTTGTATACATTACCATTGAAATGGGCTGGTGGCCTCTCAATGAAACAATTCGTTCGCTAGTTCGTTCGTTCTCTCTGTGCCTCTCTCTACCTCTATCTTATTTACTTTTCCCCCTCTGTATATTACTCATGTAGCAGACTATGCACGGGCGCATGGACGACACTGGGCACAGACGGTGTCTGATATGATAGAACCATTCTTGCTCGTCCTCGCTGATGACATTGTGCTGCTGGCCATCACGCCCGCAGGACTTCTGTTCCAAATAAGTACTTTAGAATACACATCAAAGGCGCAAGTCTTGCCGTGAATGCAAACAGATAATGGTCCCCCGTGGAGGGAGCCCCTTATAGCGTGTTTTAATTGGGCGATGCTTACGACTCCGCGATGTTTCCACCTGCCGTGAGGGATTGTGGGACACGCGGCAAGCTTGCAGCAAGTGTCCGAAGTTCCACATCGACATCGGTGATCGTGTAGCAGGGAAAAAACTGAAGTGGCTGTGTCCTGGTGCAGCTCTCCCCATCTGCCGTATCAGTCAGGGCTGGGGGTCAGTAGGACAACAAGACAGAATGCAATTGTTGCCTTTGGAGGCCGCGGCCCTGTGTGACTGAGGCGAGAGTCCAGGTGCAGACATGGCAGTGCAGACAGGCACGGCGACATGACGTCACGCAGTCTGGAACAGAGGCCAGGGTCGTGGTAAACACGTAGACAGGGTAGCTGTGCTCTGTGTGTGTGGGAACCAGACCGTCACGGGTACAAAGGACACCCCGTGCCTGTGGCAGACAGGGGGGACGTGGAGAACCCCGGTGACCTTCAGTCCATAGCAGTCGACCTTGACCTTCACTGCCCTCCGCTGTCCCATTGCAGTTCTGTAGATGTTCTTGAGGTCACATGCACCTTGTACAAATCTATTCATCCAAGCATTCGGCCATTCATTCTTTCTGTAATTGCTCGCCTGCTAATCCGCCCACTCAACAAAACAAACAACAAATCAGTTTCTTGTGCAGGCCACTGGCCCATTACAATCGGAAACAGTGCATTACATAACCACATGTACCTTCTGGTGAAATAACTCACGCGAGAGCGCATGAACTCATGCAGTAGCTGCAAGCTTCACTTCGGCAGCAAAATATTTACCTATTATATCAAGAAAGATAATTATTCACTGCAGAATACTACAGCTTATGCTCTCCTTTTTCAAGCGTAGTGACGAGAGACACTGACAGCTGGAGTAACACATACCTATTCTTTGGTTTTACATCTCAACATACGGCAGTACATACTTCATTCTATTGTCTTCACATTCTGGATATAACAGAACAAAATTATTTTCGTCTTCATCTTGTTCGTGACAAACTGGACACAGGGTGTCATAATTCTCATTGCAATACCTCTGTCTATGCACTATTAATTCCAAACATCTCTGAAAACATTTCGGTTCTGGGTATCTAGATACATTTCATTTCCAAAGACTGCTCTATACTCTCTGTACAATTTAAAACGATCTCTCTCTCTCTCTCTGTATCTGTCTCTGTATCTGTCTCTCTCTATCTCTGTGTGTATCTGTCTCTCTCTCTGTGTATCTGTCTCTCTCTGTGTGTCTGTCACTCTCTGTGTGTCTGTCTCTCTCTCTGTGTATGTCTGTCTGTGTGTCTGTCTGTCTGTCTGTCTCTCTCTTTCTCTCTCTCTCTCTCTCTCTCTCTCTCTCTCTCTCTCTCTCCGTCTCCGTCTCCCTCTTCCTCCATCTTCCTCCCTCTCCCTCCCTCTTCCTCTCCCTCTCCCCCTCCTCTGTGTCTCTGTCTCTCTGTCCGTCCGTCCGTCTCTCTCTCCCTCTCTCTCTCTCTCTCTCTCTCTCTCTGT
>JAWQFJ010020466.1:37500-45523 GCA_034096865.1 Theodoxus fluviatilis | reverse complement strand
TTACCCCCCCCCCCCGCCCCTCCGCTTGTTAAAACCAGTTTGTAAGTTCCCCCCCCTCCCTCCCCCTTGCTAATGAAAATATTGAAAATGCCCCCCCGGCGCCGAGAAGAGCCCCCCGCCCCCTCGCTATGCATAAAGATTGCTAAAAAAAAAAGTTTGGAAACCCCCCCCCGACCCCCCTGTTGAGAAAAACCCCCCCCCCCCCCCCCCAGACCCCCCCCCCCCGCCCCCCCCCCCAAGAACGCCCCTCCCCCCCCCCGGCTAACGCTAAAATAGTTTTGGCAAACCCGCCCCCCCCCCAACGCGACCACCCCCCCGCTTATATTGTGCAACCCCCCAGGCCCACCCCGCTTGCTTAAAACAACGAGAGTTTTGGAACTCCCCCCACCCACCCACGCAGCTAAAATAGTTTGGATGGGAAGTAAACCCCCCCTCCTCCTATGGAATCCTCCACCCGCCTTTCCCCCTTCCCCCCCCGCGATCCCCAGAAATCCTTTGGAATCCCAAAAACCCCACCCCTGCGGTTCACCCGTTCCCGGCAATGACTTCCCCACCCCAAATCTCCTCATTCTCTCCCCCCCCCCCCTATCAATCCCCATCCATCCCCCATCATCTTCGTTGCCCCCCGCAATCATTCCCTCTCCCTCCCCCCCGCTCCCCCCCCATATTTCCTCATCCCCCATCAACATCCCCCCAATTCCCCCCCCTCACATGGTACCCCAGGCCGTGCCCCTCTAATTGCTAAAAAAAACGTGGAAACACCCCCCCCCCCAGTACAACAAACACACCCTCCACCTGACCCCCCCCCACACCCCCCCCAACACCCCCCCCCCCATCCCACCACCCCTCCCCCCCCACCCGGCCCACCCCCCCCGCAAAAACCAAACATACTCGCCCTACCCGCTCCTACCCCCCCACCCGCCCCCCCTTGCCCCCCGCCCCCCCCCAACCGTTGTAAATCCCCCCCCACCTTACAAAAAACCCCCCACCAACACGCCCACTTGACCCCCCAAACACCCCCCTCCCCCAGCCCCCCCCCTCCCCACAACCCCCACACCCCCTACACCCACCCCCCATAACCCCCCATACACCCACACCCAAACCCCCCCCCCAACCAACGCCGCCGCGAACCCCCCGCGACGGCCCCCACCCCCCCCCTCCGCCCCGACCACCACCCCCCCGACCCCCCCTCGCAACCCCCCGCCCTAACCCCCCGACACGCCCGAACCTCCCCCCCCCCAAACACCCCAGACGCGAACCCCCTCCCCCCCCCCGCCCCCACACCCCCAAACAACCCCGCCCCCCCCCCCAACCCACAACTCCGGCCCCTCCCACGCGCACCCCAAGCCCCGCACCCCCCCCCCACCACCCCTCCCCCCCCCCCTGCTTAGCAAAAAAAAAGTATTGGAAATCCCTTTCCTTCGTTCCCTTTCCAGCCCTTTTTCCTTCCCCCTGACGTCCCCCCCCAGCCCCCCCACCCGCAACCCCCCCCCCCGGCTTGTTATAAAAGTTTTGTGAAAGTTCCCTGATCCCCCTCCCGCCGCCCCCCGCCCTTCCCTCCCCCCCCCCCCCTTCCCCCCCCCTCCCCCCGCATCCCCCCGATCCCCCCCCGTACGCAGCCCCCCCGCCCGCCCCCGCCGGTTGCGCTAAAAAAGGATTTGTTCCCCCTCCGAGTTTCCCTCCCCCCGCCCTGTTCCGCCACCTCCCCCCCCCCCTCTCGCGCCCTGCCCCTTTCCCAGCCCCCTCTGTGCGACAAAAAGCATCCCGCGGCCCCGACGTTGCTAAAACAGATCTTGAACACCCCTCCCCGCCCGCCCCCCCCCTCCCCTTGCAAAAAAAACGTTTGGGAATGTACATCCCACACCGCTAGCTATAAATAGTTTTGAAAAAACCCCGCCCACCCACCTTGCTTGCTGAAAAAAAAGATTGTAGAAACCGGGCCCCGCGCCCCTGACCCTCCCCCCCCCCCACGCTTCTAAAAACCCCCGCCCGCCCCCCCCCCACGCCCGCACCCCACCCCCCCCCCTCCCCTCCCTCCCCCCCCCTCCCCCCCCCGCTGCTAAAAAGATCGGAAAGAGAGGAGAAAGAGCACCCCCCCGGGCCAACCCGAATAGAAGCCAAGGAAAAGCTGCCCTCCCCCCCTCCCCAGGCCCCCCCCCCCCCCCACTGCCCCCACCCGACATCCGCTCCCCGCCCGGCCCCCCCCCCGCCCCCCCCCCCCCCCCCGGCCCCCCCCCCCCCGCCCCCCCCCTCCCCCTCACCCCCTCCCCCCCGCCCCCCCCCTCCCCCGCCCCCCCCCCCTCCCTCCCACCCCCCCCCCCCACCCCTCCCGCCCCCCCCCCCCCCCCCCCCCCCCCGCCCCCCCCTCCCCCCCCCCCCTCCCCCACCCCCCCCCCCCCCCCCTCCCCCCCCCCCGCCCCCCCCCCCCCCCCCCCCCACCCCCCCCCCCCCAACCCCCCCCCCCCCCCCCCCACCCCCGCCCCCCCCCCCCCCCCCCCCCCCCCCCCCCCCCCCCCCACGCGCCACCCCACCACCCCCCCCCCACCCCCCTCCCCACTACCACGCACCCCACCCCCCCCCCCCCACGCCCCCCCCACCCACCCCCACCCCCCCCCCCTCCCGCACCCCCCCCCCCCCCCCCCCCACCCCCCCCCCCCCCCCCCCCCCCCCCCCCCCCCCCCCACCCCCCCCCCCCCCCACCCCCCCCCCCCCCCCCCCCCCCCCCCCCCCCCCCCCCCCCCCCCCCCCCCCCCCCCCCCCCCACCCCCCCCACCCCCCCCCCCCCCAGCCCCCCCCCCCCCCCCCCCCCCCACCCCCCCCCCCCCCCCCAACCCCCCCCCCCCCCCCCCCCCAGCCACCCCCCCCCCCCCCCGTAGCTAAAAATAGTTTGGAAACCCACCCCCACCCCCCCGGTTGCTAAAAGAAGATTGGAAACCCGCCCCCCCCCCCCCCCCCCCCCCCCGCTTGCTAAAAAAAGCCCCCCCCCCCCTTCCCCGCTTGCTAAAGAAAGATTGGAACCCCCCCCCTCCCCGCAGATTCCTGACCAGGCAGCAATGGACCTCTACTCTGATCCATTCGTTCACAGCAAAGAAATCCGTCTGCTGTTCTATCCGACATAACAGATACACTTTCTTGTGATGCGCGCGCACCCTGATTTAGATACGAATTATGCCAATGCGAAGTTCGTGGAGGACGCTACTATGGTTGCCTTATATCAGGAGACTTCTTATGCTCTCACTTTCCATGGAACTTAAATCCCACAGCATCTACATATATGTACACATATTTCTGGCTCCCTTTTTTCCTATTAATAGCTTGTTGCTTGTGCGCTAACTGCTTGATGCGCAGTATTTGTACCAAAGGTTCATAGCCATGTGTATGTATTTCCCAGCTACTGTATGACGTCAGTAAGATGGCGGATGGGCTGGTAAAGTTTTTACTTGTCTCTGCCTACTTTGCTGTCTCTGACTGTTCGTCCGTCGATGCTGTTGCCGACAATACAGCGTCCAGTAGGAAAAGCATGGGATTCATCGAAACTATCCGTCATTTCCCTTTCTGAAATAAAAAATTAATTAAAAAGAGAACTCCATTTCCTGAACACTGGAAGGACTGAGCAGATCATATCTGGCACCATTCTGTGAACCCGATGTCAGTAGTACTCTGGCGCAGTTCGCAATGAATGCGTAAAGATCTTGACCTTTTGCATTACAGCATTGTGCCAAAAATAGCTCGTTCTGAATATATTTTTTCCGCTTTTCACAGAAATCATTCACCTGTCCAACCTTGTTTCCATTTCAACACAAACATTTCATTTTATCGAATAAACGCTTTTTATTGTCTCATCAAGCGTAATTTATGCATTTTGTGCGAAATTGTCTTAGATCTACTTTAACGGTATATATCAGAGAGTAGAGTGCTATCCCACAAACCTCTCGTATGACCTCGTGATGAATATTCCGGACGGATTAGTTCCATCTTGTGATATGAACTGTGCTAGAGACTATGTCGCCTCCAGGCAAAGTTTCTAGTGGACTAGCATGATCTGGCACTCGAACACAAACACCAAAACACTCCAGATGTGTGTCAGGTCCCATTTCTACCCATGTTCTCTGCAGAGCCTTGCATTCATGACTCCATGCAATAACACAACCCATGCATGCAGATGGACACACACACACTCACAGACACAGGAGTGTACAAGTGTAAACACACATACGGGCACTCGCACAGATACGTACCCCTCACTCCTTGTTTTAGGAGGCACTACTGATACCTGCTATGAGGGACTGCACTTGCCTTTGTCTCCTCTTTGAGTCAACCCAGTTCTCGATTGCTGCATGGCGGGATAGAGAGAACTCAGAACAATTTCCACGTGTACTTTAGGATGACTTTATGTGGGGATTATTGCAATTGTTCAAGTTATCCCAGTGTTCTTTGTACGGGAAATCTCGAGCTAACTTGTGCAGTTACGCACGAGTGCAGATATGTCATATGACGAAGATATACGTGGTTTGCACTAAATTGTGTCTTAGATTTTAAAGAGACTGGTTCTCGGATATTGAGTTGCAACGCCTTGGTTGTGTGGAGACAAGTTTTCGTCTGCTAATGTCGTGCTGACATTGTTGTCGCGCGGGGTCGCCGCTGGGCGGGACCAGATACGATTTTGTCATTTCAGTCGTGTCAGTGTTGACGGGCAGGATGTGTGTGTTTATCGGTGGACGATCCTTGCCGTCTGGTTTCTGCCTCCACGTTGCAGAGTGAGTGACATCACTGTCCTCGCCACTCTTTTCTGCAAGTTGTATCTGCAGAATGTCGCGTCTAAGTTTGCTTGTGCGTGAGAAAGTTGATTTCTAAAATTCTTTTGTTTGCAGATTTTAATTTTTAAAAACTTCTCTGATTAGACATAACCTCTGGCACTCAATTTGACTTATGTTTGCCGTGCCATCAGCATGTATCCACTTCAACCTGTGGTAACGTTGCTGACGTTCAATGTCACCTTGTGACTCAGCATAGACATCTTGTTCTATTTATCAGGACACTCAAATATAACGTTTTCTGAAGAACAGACTTTGTAAGTATATTAATCTGTTTGTTAGTGTTTGTAAAACTGATTTAAATGTTAACTGTGCCTTGATGAAGACATTTCAACATTGCACTCAACAAGGGAAAAGAACAGCCACTCACTCCTCGCTTTTGCAGGGCTTCCGCCGGGCTACTTCTGGTGCCTTTTGAGAAATACCATCTAGTAGTACCTGTCTTGGCTGCATTTGGTGTTGCTGGCACTGAGATAAATGTAAGGTGTAAAACGTGTCTATAATTCCTTAGGCAGCACTTGATTGAGAGCGTTTTTTGGGTAATAATTATTGCTTACAACAGTGTTGGGGGTGGTTATTACAATAATAAGAGTTGTTTGCAAGATTTGTACGTGCTGAGATGATTTGTTCCAATGCAAACATGGAGGTTAGATCCTTGCAAGCAATCACACTTTGTTCCTCCAACGCATGAAACATGTTCTGCGCCATCTCGTTCATCGTAATTCCAAGGTCTTCTGACGTTGCCTCTCTTGTAGGAGACGGAAGGGTGTCAACCCGACTGTCATCTCAGAAGGATGGTGTTACTTTAGCAGGAGGATCCTCGTTAGGTACTGAGGCTGCTGTCACATGCATGTACTATTTACAGCTGCGTGAGGGGTCAGAGGTCACGGGTCACGTGGTGAAGCTTTTGGTGAGCACATGGGATCAGGATTTTGTTAAATGTCATGGGCAGAAACACTTTTTCCTTATAACTGAAAACAAAAGAGGACCGATATGTAATCCTGCTTTAACCACACTACGCTCTCAAAGAACTGAAATGAATTTCGAGTTAAAGGTCAGCTTCACCACACAGCTGAGAAATACTCTTAGGTTCCTTTGAAAGTAAAGCTGAGTTCAGAGATGCACGAACAAGGAAACAAACAAACATACAAACAAAAAACATTAATATGCAGAAAAAACACGCCGTCACAGATATACACATATTGAAACATACACACACATACATACACCAGTTTTATTCATTAATTTTTGACAAATATTATGCATACAATATTTGCTATCCTGAAGTAGCACGATTTTTCCGACGTCACATCTTGCAATACAAGAGCAGAGTTTGTCTCATGAGCTTTCCTCCTGATTTCACCTGGAAGGTAGATTTTCTGTAGATATCAGTTGTGATGTCGATGAACGCCTGAGGGTATCCAGCGACGACCAGCTCTCTGATCATGAATTGATGGTCGATGCTTCCAAAGGCGTCCTTGATGTCAAAGAAAGATACAATGAGGGAGGAAGATGAGTGGAGAAGATTGCTTATGCTGCCTGGCAAGCACAATACATTCTCCTGAAGACCATTCCGTGGCATTGCTCCTTTCTGACGCTTGGACAATCTATTAGTATGGACAATCCAAGGCATATGGCGGTTCACGAGCACTTTTATGAGCAGCTTGTATAACGTCAGTAGACAGTAGACAGTAGACAGTAGACAGTAATTTATTGCGCCAAGTGACATCATTTAAAAAACGAGCACGAGGAAAACTAAGTGATGAAGGCTAAAAGAAACAAAACAAAAAGCCAAACACACGCATCGCTTACACACCCTAACACGCCGTTAATGCAAAAAACATGGACATTTCCCGATGTACCTCACTCACGACACACACGCAGCTGCACACAGACAAGAGATAAGACTACACCTGAAACCAAAAGGGTTAACTGGTAAATGGGGCAATATACAATGAACAGTTAAGTTACTATTTAAGAACTGTTGACAAAAGAGGAACAAACTAAGATGATACACCCACCCACCCACCCCCCTTTTAAGTGGCAATAAATAATACATATGAACAGAGACAAGACCACTAAGACGTACCCCCCACCCACCCCACCCCCATCCCACCCCCCGTCACCCCACAAAAGAATACAGTAGAACAATACAAAAAACAGTGAAAGCTACAAGAAGACCAACCCTTCCCCACCCCCACCCCCTCCCCCACCCCTCCCCCCACCCCCAACCACACTCAGTAGCAGTCCATATAGCCCAGAGGAAGCACAAAAGAGAAAGTGGCACTGTCATAGATGTGGAGAAGTGTGTGCGCACCGCCGACAGGATCAGCGGCGGCAACGCTGCCGGGGGAGGTTCTGGACAGCGTTGAGCTCCGTCACCGCCGTGGGGAAGAACGAGTTCTGAAAACGGCATGTGCGCGTTTTGAGGGACCTGAAACGACGGCCAGAGGGAAGGAGCTGGAAGAGGGAACAAGCAGGGTGGGAGGGGTCCGCCACAATCTTACGGGACTTGCGCACTATGCGCTGGGCGTAGATAGAGGCTAGGGAGGGCAGATCACGGCCAATGATCCTGCCAGCAGCGTGCACGACACGCTCCAGCTTGTCTTTCTGCTGTTGAGTGGCCCCTCCGAACCACACACAGATGGAGAAGGTAAGAACACTTTCCACCACAGCACGGTAGAACTGGAGCATGATCTCCGGAGACAGTCCAAACTTCTTGAGCTGCCTCAGGAAGTACAGCCGCTGCTGGGCACTCTTATGGATGCCGTCAATGTTGTTGCCCCAACTGAGGTCGGAGGAGATGAGCGTGCCGAGGAACTTGAAGGGAAATTGGTCGCCAGTCATCCACTAAAGAGGAGTTGCCGCTCTTTTTTGGGATGAGGGTAATGACACCATGCTTCTAGTCAACAGGGACTCTTCTATTTAGCAGGCATGCATTTGAGATGGCAGGGAAAACTAGAGCTAGTTTCGTCTTCTGCTGTTTGACTGTCTCATACGTGACACCATCAGCTCCTGAGGTTTTCCTCCAAGAAAGACTATTTATAACTGTGAGGAGTTCCGCCTGCGTGAACAGATTAGTAGACGGGGTCCATTCTGGCGGAGGGGTGTTGACGTCTACCCACGAAACTTCTGACGGTAGGTAGTCGAGCTGGCGGGTGCATTTCTCTCTGAAGCTTTCTTCTATGTGTTGAATGTCAACCGCGCAC
>JAWQFJ010020466.1:17500-32500 GCA_034096865.1 Theodoxus fluviatilis | reverse complement strand
AGACAGGCGGACAGATGAAAGGATAGATTGATGGATGGACTGAAGTACGGGCGGACAGCGACAGAAAAACAGATGGAGAGACAGACAGACGGCCAAGCAGACAAACAATGGACAGAAGAATGCACAGACGGAAAGACAGACGCAAATATGGAAAAAATAGGTGAGTAATCACAAAGATGCTGAGACATATGAGAAACGTGTGCTTCCGCGTTTCCCTGTTTGTGCAATTGAAATGCTTTTATTCCATCAATCCTGTGTTTTGAATGCCATGATTTCCACCATTGACTTCTTGTTGACTGACATTGCCGAGCGAGTGTTCACGCGTATCACGAGCCAGCACGGTTCAATCCCGGTCAGGGAATCCACTGCTGCTTCGAGTGACGGTATAAACGATCCCATTTTTGACAAGGTCAAACTCACTCGTCTTTGGCAAGAACAGCAGAGCAAAACAATTGATGTCATCGCGAATGGGTGTCGCCGCCCGAAACCACCAGAGTGCGCGGTTGACATTCAACACATAGAAGAAAGCTTCAGAGAGAAATGCACCCGCCAGCTCGACTACCTACCGTCAGAAGTTTCGTGGGTAGACGTCAACACCCCTCCGCCAGAATGGACCCCGTCTACTAATCTGTTCACGCAGGCGGAACTCCTCACAGTTATAAATAGTCTTTCTTGGAGGAAAACCTCAGGAGCTGATGGTGTCACGTATGAGACAGTCAAACAGCAGAAGACGAAACTAGCTCTAGTTTTCCCTGCCATCTCAAATGCATGCCTGCTAAATAGAAGAGTCCCTGTTGACTAGAAGCATGGTGTCATTACCCTCATCCCAAAAAAGAGCGGCAACTCCTCTTTAGTGGATGACTGGCGACCAATTTCCCTTCAAGTTCCTCGGCACGCTCATCTCCTCCGACCTCAGTTGGGGCAACAACATTGACGGCATCCATAAGAGTGCCCAGCAGCGGCTGTACTTCCTGAGGCAGCTCAAGAAGTTTGGACTGTCTCCGGAGATCATGCTCCAGTTCTACCGTGCTGTGGTGGAAAGTGTTCTTACCTTCTCCATCTGTGTGTGGTTCGGAGGGGCCACTCAACAGCAGAAAGACAAGCTGGAGCGTGTCGTGCACGCTGCTGGCAGGATCATTGGCCGTGATCTGCCCTCCCTAGCCTCTATCTACGCCCAGCGCATAGTGCGCAAGTCCCGTAAGATTGTGGCGGACCCCTCCCACCCTGCTTGTTCCCTCTTCCAGCTCCTTCCCTCTGGCCGTCGTTTCAGGTCCCTCAAAACGCGCACATGCCGTTTTCAGAACTCGTTCTTCCCCACGGCGGTGACGGAGCTCAACGCTGTCCAGAACCTCCCCAGGCAGCGTTGCCGCCGCTGATCCTGTCGGCGGTGCGCACACACTTCTCCACATCTATGACAGTGCCACTTTCTCTTTTGTGCTTCCTCTGGGCTATATGGACTGCTACTGAGTGTGGTTGGGGGTGGGGGGAGGGGTGGGGGAGGGGGTGGGGGTGGGGAAGGGTTGGTCTTCTTGTAGCTTTCACTGTTTTTTGTATTGTTCTACTGTATTCTTTTGTGGGGTGACGGGGGGTGGGATGGGGGTGGGGGGGGGGGTGGGGGGTACGTCTTAGTGGTCTTGTCTCTGTTCATATGTATTATTTATTGCCACTTAAAAGGGGGGTGGGTGGGTGGGTGTATCATCTTAGTTTGTTCCTCTTTTGTCAACAGTTCTTAAATAGTAACTTAACTGTTCATTGTATATTGCCCCATTTACCAGTTAACCCTTTTGGTTTCAGGTGTAGTCTTATCTCTTGTCTGTGTGCAGCTGCGTGTGTGTCGTGAGTGAGGTACATCGGGAAATGTCCATGTTTTTTGCATTAACGGCGTGTTAGGGTGTGTAAGCGATGCGTGTGTTTGGCTTTTTGTTTTGTTTCTTTTAGCCTTCATCACTTAGTTTTCCTCGTGCTCGTTTTTTAAATGATGTCACTTGGCGCAATAAATTACTGTCTACTGTCTACTGTCTACTGTCTACTGACGTTATACAAGCTGCTCATAAAAGTGCTCGTGAACCGCCATATGCCTTGGATTGTCCATACTAATAGATTGTCCAAGCGTCAGAAAGGAGCAATGCCACGGAATGGTCTTCAGGAGAATGTATTGTGCTTGCCAGGCAGCATAAGCAATCTTCTCCACTCATCTTCCTCCCTCATTGTATCTTTCTTTGACATCAAGGACGCCTTTGGAAGCATCGACCATCAATTCATGATCAGAGAGCTGGTCGTCGCTGGATACCCTCAGGCGTTCATCGACATCACAACTGATATCTACAGAAAATCTACCTTCCAGGTGAAATCAGGAGGAAAGCTCATGAGACAAACTCTGCTCTTGTATTGCAAGATGTGACGTCGGAAAAATCGTGCTACTTCAGGATAGCAAATATTGTATGCATAATATTTGTCAAAAATTAATGAATAAAACTGGTGTATGTATGTGTGTGTATGTTTCAATATGTGTATATCTGTGACGGCGTGTTTTTTCTGCATATTAATGTTTTTTGTTTGTATGTTTGTTTGTTTCCTTGTTCGTGCATCTCTGAACTCAGCTTTACTTTCAAAGGAACCTAAGAGTATTTCTCAGCTGTGTGGTGAAGCTGACCTTTAACTCGAAATTCATTTCAGTTCTTTGAGAGCGTAGTGTGGTTAAAGCAGGATTACATATCGGTCCTCTTTTGTTTTCAGTTATAAGGAAAAAGTGTTTCTGCCCATGACATTTAACAAAATCCTGATCCCATGTGCTCACCAAAAGCTTCACCACGTGACCCGTGACCTCTGACCCCTCACGCAGCTGTAAATAGTACATGCATGTGACAGCAGCCTCAGTACCTAACGAGGATCCTCCTGCTAAAGTAACACCATCCTTCTGAGATGACAGTCGGGTTGACACCCTTCCGTCTCCTACAAGAGAGGCAACGTCAGAAGACCTTGGAATTACGATGAACGAGATGGCGCAGAACATGTTTCATGCGTTGGAGGAACAAAGTGTGATTGCTTGCAAGGATCTAACCTCCATGTTTGCATTGGAACAAATCATCTCAGCACGTACAAATCTTGCAAACAACTCTTATTATTGTAATAACCACCCCCAACACTGTTGTAAGCAATAATTATTACCCAAAAAACGCTCTCAATCAAGTGCTGCCTAAGGAATTATAGACACGTTTTACACCTTACATTTATCTCAGTGCCAGCAACACCAAATGCAGCCAAGACAGGTACTACTAGATGGTATTTCTCAAAAGGCACCAGAAGTAGCCCGGCGGAAGCCCTGCAAAAGCGAGGAGTGAGTGGCTGTTCTTTTCCCTTGTTGAGTGCAATGTTGAAATGTCTTCATCAAGGCACAGTTAACATTTAAATCAGTTTTACAAACACTAACAAACAGATTAATATACTTACAAAGTCTGTTCTTCAGAAAACGTTATATTTGAGTGTCCTGATAAATAGAACAAGATGTCTATGCTGAGTCACAAGGTGACATTGAACGTCAGCAACGTTACCACAGGTTGAAGTGGATACATGCTGATGGCACGGCAAACATAAGTCAAATTGAGTGCCAGAGGTTATGTCTAATCAGAGAAGTTTTTAAAAATTAAAATCTGCAAACAAAAGAATTTTAGAAATCAACTTTCTCACGCACAAGCAAACTTAGACGCGACATTCTGCAGATACAACTTGCAGAAAAGAGTGGCGAGGACAGTGATGTCACTCACTCTGCAACGTGGAGGCAGAAACCAGACGGCAAGGATCGTCCACCGATAAACACACACATCCTGCCCGTCAACACTGACACGACTGAAATGACAAAATCGTATCTGGTCCCGCCCAGCGGCGACCCCGCGCGACAACAATGTCAGCACGACATTAGCAGACGAAAACTTGTCTCCACACAACCAAGGCGTTGCAACTCAATATCCGAGAACCAGTCTCTTTAAAATCTAAGACACAATTTAGTGCAAACCACGTATATCTTCGTCATATGACATATCTGCACTCGTGCGTAACTGCACAAGTTAGCTCGAGATTTCCCGTACAAAGAACACTGGGATAACTTGAACAATTGCAATAATCCCCACATAAAGTCATCCTAAAGTACACGTGGAAATTGTTCTGAGTTCTCTCTATCCCGCCATGCAGCAATCGAGAACTGGGTTGACTCAAAGAGGAGACAAAGGCAAGTGCAGTCCCTCATAGCAGGTATCAGTAGTGCCTCCTAAAACAAGGAGTGAGGGGTACGTATCTGTGCGAGTGCCCGTATGTGTGTTTACACTTGTACACTCCTGTGTCTGTGAGTGTGTGTGTGTCCATCTGCATGCATGGGTTGTGTTATTGCATGGAGTCATGAATGCAAGGCTCTGCAGAGAACATGGGTAGAAATGGGACCTGACACACATCTGGAGTGTTTTGGTGTTTGTGTTCGAGTGCCAGATCATGCTAGTCCACTAGAAACTTTGCCTGGAGGCGACATAGTCTCTAGCACAGTTCATATCACAAGATGGAACTAATCCGTCCGGAATATTCATCACGAGGTCATACGAGAGGTTTGTGGGATAGCACTCTACTCTCTGATATATACCGTTAAAGTAGATCTAAGACAATTTCGCACAAAATGCATAAATTACGCTTGATGAGACAATAAAAAGCGTTTATTCGATAAAATGAAATGTTTGTGTTGAAATGGAAACAAGGTTGGACAGGTGAATGATTTCTGTGAAAAGCGGAAAAAATATATTCAGAACGAGCTATTTTTGGCACAATGCTGTAATGCAAAAGGTCAAGATCTTTACGCATTCATTGCGAACTGCGCCAGAGTACTACTGACATCGGGTTCACAGAATGGTGCCAGATATGATCTGCTCAGTCCTTCCAGTGTTCAGGAAATGGAGTTCTCTTTTTAATTAATTTTTTATTTCAGAAAGGGAAATGACGGATAGTTTCGATGAATCCCATGCTTTTCCCACTGGACGCTGTATTGTCGGCAACAGCATCGACGGACGAACAGTCAGAGACAGCAAAGTAGGCAGAGACAAGTAAAAACTTTACCAGCCCATCCGCCATCTTACTGACGTCATACAGTAGCTGGGAAATACATACACATGGCTATGAACCTTTGGTACAAATACTGCGCATCAAGCAGTTAGCGCACAAGCAACAAGCTATTAATAGGAAAAAAGGGAGCCAGAAATATGTGTACATATATGTAGATGCTGTGGGATTTAAGTTCCATGGAAAGTGAGAGCATAAGAAGTCTCCTGATATAAGGCAACCATAGTAGCGTCCTCCACGAACTTCGCATTGGCATAATTCGTATCTAAATCAGGGTGCGCGCGCATCACAAGAAAGTGTATCTGTTATGTCGGATAGAACAGCAGACGGATTTCTTTGCTGTGAACGAATGGATCAGAGTAGAGGTCCATTGCTGCCTGGTCAGGAATCTGCGGGGAGGGGGGGGGGTTCCAATCTTTCTTTAGCAAGCGGGGAAGGGGGGGGGGGCTTTTTTTAGCAAGCGGGGGGGGGGGGGGGGAGGGGAGGGGCGGGTTTCCAATCTTCTTTTAGCAACCGGGGGGGTGGGGGTGGGTTTCCAAACTATTTTTAGCTAGCGGGGGGGGGGGGGGAGTTCCAAACTTTTTTTAGCAAGCGGGGGGGGGGGGGGGGGGGGCTTTCCGATCTTTCTTTAGCAAGCGGGGGGGGGGGGGGGGGGGGTTTTTTTGCACGGGGGGGGGGGGGGGGAGGGAGGGGCGGGTTTCCAATCTTTTTTTTAGCAAGCAGGTGGGTGGGTGGGGTTTTCAAACTATTTATAGCTAGCGGGGGGATTTTCCAAACTTTTTTTTGCAAGCGGGGGGGGGGGGGGGGGGGGGGGGTTTGCGATCTTTTTTTAGCAAGCGGGGGGGGAGCTTTTTTTAGCACGCGGGGGAGGCGGGAACAATCCTTTTTTAGCAACCGGCGGGGGGGGGGGGAGGGAACTTTCCAAACTTTTTATAACAAGCCGGGGGGGGGGGTGGTGGGGGGGGGGGGAAGGATTTCCAAACTTTTTTTAGCAAGCAGGGGGGGGGGGGAAGGGGGGGGGTGTTTCCACGTTTTTTTTAGCAAGCGGGGATGGGGGGGGGGATTCCAAACTATTTTAGCTAGCGGGGGTGGGGTTGGATTTCCAAACTCTTTTTAGCAAGCGGGGGGTGGGGGGGGGGGCGGGTTTCCAAACTATTTTTAGCTAGCGGGGGGGGGGGGGGGTTTCCAAACTATTTTTTTGCAAGCGAGGGGGGGGGCTTTTCAATCTTTTCTTTATCAAGGGGGGGGGGGGGGAACTTTCCCAACTTTTTTTAACAAGCGGGGCGGGGGGGGGGGGGGGGGGGGGGATTTCAAAAATTTTTTTACCTAGCGGGGGGGGGGGGGAGAAGGGGGGGGAGGTGTTTCCCAAGGTTTTTTTTAGCAATGGGGGGGGGGCAAACTATTTTTAGCAAGCGGGTGGGGAGGGGGCGGATTTCCAAACTTTTTTAGCAAGCGGGGGGGGGGGGAGGGGGAGTTTTCAAGCTTTTTTTAGCAAGCGGGGGGGGGGGGTTCCAAACTATTTGTAGCTAGCGGGGGGAGCGGTGAACTTTTTTTACCAAGCGGAGGGGGTGGGGGCGGGGGGATGGGGGGAAGCGGGGGGGCGGGGGGGCGGGGGGGCGAGGGGGCGGGGGGGCGGGGGGGGCGGGGGGGGCGGGGGGGGCGGGGGGGCGGGGGGGGGCGGGGTGGGTGGGTGGAGCAAATGGTCTCATCTGGCGCTAGCAAAAAGGAAACCCCCCTCCCCCCGCTTGCTAAAAAAAGCTTGGAAAACCACCCCCCCCCACCCCCCCCCCCCCCCCCCGCTTGCTAAAAAAGTTTGGAAACAACCCCACCCCCCGCTAGCTAAAAATAGTTTGGAAACACCCACCCACCCCCCGCTTGCTAAAAAAAGATTGGAAACCCGCCCCTCCCCCCCCCCCCCCCGCTTGCTAAAAAAAGCCCCCCCCCCCCCCCCCCGCTTGCTAAAGAAAGATTGGAAACACCCCCCCCCCCCACCCCCCCCCCCGCAGATCCCTGACCAGGCAGCAATGGACCTCTACTCTGATCCATTCGTTGACAGCAAAGAAATTCGTCTGCAGTTCTATTCGACATAACAGATACACTTTCTTGTGATGCGCGCGCACCCTGATTTAGATACGAATTATGCCAATGCGAAGTTCGGGGACGACGCTACTATGATTGCCTACTGCCTACTGATGTTTCTGCTTTTTGTCTGCTGTTCGTTCATTTTCGTCAGAGAGGGCCATGACATAACGTGATTGTAGACTGGACAGGACACGGTGTGTGTGCAGATGACTGTTGAGGCAGGTGTAGGCACGGACTGTTCTTCCACAGGTCGGGCAGGATGATCACACCCGTAGTTGATTCGCTGGCAGGTCTGGACCTGCGCAGTGCTCGATTCTGCTGAGCGTCAGCCAACCTCCTCTAATCTTTGGCCCGGCGGCCCTCGTGGATTGGGGTTCGCAATGTCGGCCTGTTTTGTGCCAGTGTTTCCTGGTTGTGGTGGGGCTGCCCAGAGATTTCAGGGAGTTGTTCAGTGTGTCTTTTAAGCGAGGGTTGTTTTCTTTCCCTTCTGTGAGCATGTTGCTTTGGACCGCTCACCATAAAAAGCTGCCTGGGGATTAGTCGGTCAGACATTCAGTCGACATTCAGGTCTGGGCTCTCATCAGCACAGTGTGGACTGAAGGCAGTCTGGTCCTAAAGAGGACGTCTGTGTCTGGCACCTTGTCCTGCCATCAAATCCTAGGGGTCTTGCAGAGACAGGTCATGTGAAAGTGGTTCAGTTCTCTTGCATGCCTTGTAAATACTCACCACGTTTGCAGGCATACAGTTAATTAGAAATGAGCACAACACAGTATACGTTTCGTTTTTTACTCAACTTATTGTACGCAGAAAGTAACAAACACAAACATCGTCACTTCATCATAGTGGAGCGAGTTGCCTTGAAACTGAAGCATGATGGATGCGGTTTTTGTGCTCACGCCTGGATGGTGAGGGGTCTTGTGTCTGTAAAGTCATACAGCTGACAAGGACAGCTCCCTGGCCGTTGGTTCCAAAACAAAAATCAGACAATGCCGAGAAGCTCAACACCTGCTCAAACACTGAATTCCTTTGGAAACGAAATGCAGGCTTTCCTCAGTTTAACAGCTTTGCATTTTCGGTGCTGAGCATGATCTGACATCCGCAAATCTGTTCAGAATTGAGTTAAAACTCTACCTTAGCTTCATTATTATTTCTAACTTCAAGACAAAGGTTGGAAACGAAACAGTCTCTCCATGCTCAGTCCAGACAGTAGATCTCAAAACACTTCGACATCTGTTTCCACAATGCATTATTATAAAGGAAAAGCGACGACTTTTGATGACACAAAGTAAGTGGCCATTGTTGTCAATCAAGCAACATTCACTAGCTTCTGTGTATTTTGGTACATATGGCTGGATGCGAGAGCTTGTCAGTGTGGGTGAGAGAGTTTGGAAATATCTAATCTCGTGAAAATGACTCCAAAGATCACAGGAATCAAATTTTGTTTTGGAGTCAGCTGCTTTTCTCCTCTCTCTCTCTCTCTCTCTCTCTCTCTCTCTCTCTCTCTCTCTCTCTCTTTCTCTCTCTCTGAGCAGGGAAGAAGTAAAAAAAATGCTATTTCTAGATTAAAAGTTTCGAAAGCTCCAAGGCTGGACGGTTTGCCCGGAGGTTGTTACAAGGTAGCTGGTGAAAAAAATAATCCCGTTTCTTACCGAATTGTTTAACAAGATCTATAAATCACATCATTTCCCTGATGCCTTGTCACGATCAATAACCATCCCATTACACACGAAGGGTGACGTGCACAGCACAGATAACTATAGAGGTATATCTTTGCTGTGTGCAATGAGTAAGATTTTCACCACAATACTTGCAAGTCGGTTGCGCGTGTGGATGGAGCAAGAAAACAAAGTGTGTCCTGAACAGGCTGGCTTCCGAACCAAGCATTCGACTATTGACCATATATTTACGTTATTCGTAATAATTTTGAAATATGTGAATGGTGACAGACGTGCAAAACTGTATCTCACTTTTGTTAATTACCGAAAAGCGTTTGATTCTGTCAAACATGGCCAACTCTGAAATTTTCGTAAAGGCGCTCATCTTTCGACCAAGTTTCAGATGATGTTAAAGGCCATGTACTGCAAAATACAAGCAAGCGTTCGTTGAAGACAGGAGCTCTTTGATTTCTTTGAATGTCCTTCTGGTGCAAAGCAAGGGACAATTGAGGGTATTCAAATTTTTTCTATATATATCAATGCAGTCGCAGATTATGTGAGGAAAAAAGGCGAACATGAGGTTCAGATGGTACCTGGCATGATGGAAGTGTTTACTTTACTATTTGCTGATGATGTCAATCTGATTTCAACTATGCCCATGGGCCTCCAAAATTAACTTGATAATCTCTTGAATATGTCCGAACTTCGTGACTTGAAGGTTAACACAGAGAAGACAAAAGTTATGGTGTTTAGACGAGGAGGACATTTAGCCAGTGGTGAAAATTTGTTTCTTGTTGGGTCTCATTTGGAGACAGTCAACCAATATAAATACCTAGGATTCTTGTTCACAACAAAAGTGTCCATAGATGCAACTTTAGATGATATATGCACCAGAGTAAAGCAAAAAGGGGTACAGATGCTAAGAGCATTATGGAACTTATGTTGCATGAAAAAACGAAAGTATTCACCAGTCTGCTGATGCACACGTCCAAACAACTCTTCTTTATGGTGCAGAACTATGTGGCCTTGGAAATCAGCTAAAAATGGAGGACACGCATACTTTTGTTTGCTAAATATTTATGGGACTAGACTCGAGGACGCCCAACCACATGGTCTATGGAGATCTTGGACGCTTCCCACTCTTCATCAATAGCAGCGTCAGTTATCAAATACTGGTTAAAAATTTGTCGGATGAACGTACACAAACTCCCTAAACAAGCTTTCCTAATGCTTTTGAACTCTCGAAACAAGAAGAAGCGAAGCTGGACAGAGACTGTAAAGTTGTGCCTTTGTCGACTGGGGTTTGGTTTTGCATGTTTAAATAGTGGAGTGGGTGACCAAAAGCGTATTTTGTCACAACTGAAGCAGCGACTAAAAGATTGTTATCTTCAGGACTGAAATGCAAGGAATATTAGCAGCAGTAGATACACTTGGTATTCCTCCTTCAAGCATCCTTTAGACCTTGAAGAGTATTTGAATGTACTTGATATTAAAAAGTTCGGAGATGACTTTATTCGCTTCTGGTTTTGGATAAATGATCTGAACAACAATAGAAGATACAATGTTATCGTAGACACAAACTGAGCAACATTTTTGTTGAGGTGTCCTACTTATAAAGAAATAAGGGTAAAATATCTAGAAAGATTCGTACCTCAGAAACAAAGTAGGAATGTGTGTCAATATCTAATGCAATGTAATGACTACAAAATGACTCGTTCATTGGCGATGTATATTTGTTATGTCTTTAAGTTGAGAGCACAAAAGGTTAGGGAGTAGATGAGTATACGAAGTCGTGATGTCTGTACAAGTACTTGAACACTTCTTGCTCATTGAAAGGATTGTGGCTACGGCAATCATAGCTGAAGTAGAATTGTTTAATAGCAACTTTTCCTTGTAATGCAATGGGCCGATAGCCTCCAAATAAATCAAATCAAATCAAATCAAATCAACTCTCTTTCTCTCTTTCTCTCTTTCTCTCTTTCTCTCTTTCTCCCTCTCGCTCTCTCTCTCTTTCTCTCTTTCTCTCTTTCTCCCTCTCGCTCTCTCTCTCTTTATCTCTTTCTCTGCCTCTCTTTGTGTCTATCTCTGTCTCGATTCTCTGTGTCTCTCTCTCTCTCTCGGTGTCTCTATAATCACTGTCTCTGTCTGCCTCTGTCTCTTTTTATATCTCTGTCTCTGTCTCTGTCTCTCTCTCTCACTCTCTTTCTCTCTCTCTCTCTCTCTCTGGCGACAGGTAGATATCCTCTGTACATCAATGCAATATTGAGATTAGTAAAGTACGGGCTGAAAGTACTTAAAATGGAGGAAGGGATATTCCCACGTATGGTATACTCCTATATGTGTTAGAATCTATTGAGAACAATAACTGGGCGTCAAAGATCAAACACTTTCTGAACAAGCATGATATATTAGAGGTTTGGACACAGCAGACTATAGTCAACGAACATGAATTTTTAAAAGATGTGAGAGAACGCCTCGTAAAGAATTCACACAACAGTGGTGGCAAAAGTTACACACGAGCCCACGTTACGCTCTATACAAAGAGTTCAAGCTTATGTTTGGAGCAGAAATGTATCTTTCAGTGTTGAACAAAAAAGTATTTAGAGACAACACGATCCGATTCAGGTTGGGAATTAGCTATCCCTATATTTACAAGAATAGGTATTGTCAATATGCCCTTGATTCCTTGTGTCCCAACTGCAGAGAAGAAGATGAAGATGAAAAGCAATTTCTATGACGTTGCCCAGTTCTGTATATTTTTGGGGTTAAGTACGTTTTACCATTTGTGTATGGTAATGACGACCCTTTTGTATATGTATTCACAGAAAGTGATACAGGTATGATAAGAGGGGTCGCTACTTATCTTTATCATGCATTTAAGAGAAGGAAGGAAGCAATGTCCATAGCTTTGCAAACTGATTCTCCCCCCATCCCCCTTCCGCCCTCCCTCCCCCGATTAAGCAGAACTCTGTATTCGGAAACATTCATATTAGCTCCCGTGATATTACGTGAGACTATTTAGTCATACCAAGGGAAAGGATTCCACTTAGTATATTAATTCCATTTCTCATTTTGTTGTTTCCATTGTGAAGGGCTGCAGGCCTAAACAATAAACTAGTTCGTTCGTTCGACAGACGGAAAGACTGAGATAGTCGGACAGAGAAACGGACGAACACGTGACAAAATAAGTAATGTCAAAAGAGACCTTATTACTAGATGAAAATAGTGATGATTGAAGAAAATAAATCGATTTTGTACAGAAATAATTCGCTCGCGTGCTGAGTAAACAATTATGTATAGCGTGGAGCTCTTTCACTCGAAGGGTATGCTTGACTACATAACATTTTTTCATCCAGTCGGGGCTGATTGTTCAAAAGGACAGCGTTCATGTCACGTACCTTTGGCATGTCCTATCGTCCGTGAGGGCCTCTTGTTGGGTACTAGACTTCGCTCGATGAAGATGAATGGATTTGAGAAGACAAGGACTTTTAATTTGCGAGCGACAGTCCCCAATCAATAAAACGACAGGGCGGACTAGAAAAGTGCTCCTGCTGTCTGTCTCATGCTTGGCTGGATGTCAGACAACAGACTACTCTTAGCAAAAGCGCTCCCGTCACGGTGCCCACGTTGCCAAGGCCAGTATTCCTCATTCCTAGTGGAGATGCAGCACAGAAGACACCTCGCTGTGGCTGCCCTCTTTGGGGCTTTAGCCTTGCTTTTCCTCACAACTCTGGCAGAGGGCAAGATTATTGCTTTCAAAAAGAATCTGTTGCAAGGAACGACCAGCAAGCCTTCCTTGAGAAGCTGGACGACTCAGAGCACGGAGCACTGTGCCCAGGCGTGTGCTGGTCTGCCAGAGTGCCGGTCTTTCTCTGTCCAGTCTGAACTCAAGGTCTGCAGCCTGTACTCCACCAGGATTACAGTGCTGGACATCAGTTCCCCCACTGGATTAGAACTGAAGACTTTCTACAACATGGACCAAAAAGGTAAGTTGTCATAAGTGTTTGTGTGTGTGTGTGTGTGTATGTGTGTATGCGTGCCTGTATGTGTATGTAGGTTTGTTTGTTTGTTTGTTTGCTTTTCCCGGGAAATGTCAAATTAGAGCAACTCCCAGTTCCCAAAGTATGTGTCTGAAACTCCTGAAGCTCAAGCACACAGTACTACAAACGTTTGGTCCTTGCTCCTACAAAGAAAACTCTCGAAGGTGAAACTGATGATGTTTCCATGCCCAGAAAGTGTATAGCCCACTGCGACATGTTTGGGAATGGAATGTGTCTGCAACAGCAATGCTGGCTGATTCTGAGCGTTGCCTGGTTTTTCCACAATGCGTCCTCTGCTGGTGAGTGCTTCACTTCACCTAAGGCACAAACTGCACTTCATCAAACTTACAACTTTTTCACTGTGACCAATCTTCCAAATCTGAAAGAAAGGAAGCAGTGCTGTCCCTACACGTGGCTACAGGCCTCCCTGCTTTACAATCTCGTTTTTAAAACCAGAGAACGAAGAGCGACCTTTCCCAATTTTCATCTTGACCTGAGCGTCCTTTGCTATTGTCACTACAGGGTAAAACTGTTACACACTAGAGACATTCTTCTTGTTTCTACTTATATTGAAATTACAGAGACGGGAGTCAGCAAAAGAAAGTGGTGTATGGCTATGGTAGGAAGATCCAGCCTATTCCTAAACCAAGTACGTTTCTGGCAATTTATGAAACTTTTATATGATTTTTCTAAATTCTTTAGCAAAAAAGGCGATTTTTTTTCGTTTGTGGAATCCTTTCAACTACATTCGTTCCCTATTACAGGGTTACGAATCAGCATTATTCCTCCTCCTCCTCCTCCTCCTCCTCCTCCTCCTCCTCCTCCTCCTCCTCCTCCTCCTCCTCCTCCCCTCCCCTCCCCCTCGTCCTCCTCCTCTCCCCCTCCCCCTTCCCCTCAGCTCCCCCTCCTCCTCCCCCTCCCCCTCCTCCTCCCCTTCCCCCTCCTCCTCCCCCTTCCCTCCCCCTCCCCCTCCCCCTCGTCCTCCTCCTCCTCCTCCTCGTCCTCCTCCTCCTCCTCGTCCTCCTCCTCCTCCTTCTCCTCCTCCTCCTCCTCCTCCTCCTCCTCCTTCTCCTCCTCCTCCTCCTCCTCCTCCTTCTCGTCCTCGTCCTCCTCGTCCACGTCCTCCTCGTCCTCCTCCTCCACGTCCTCCTCCTCCTCCTCCTCCTCCTCCTCCTCCTCCTCCTCCTCCTCCTCCTCCTCCTCCTCCTCCTCCTCCTCCTCCTCCTCCTCCTTCTCCTCCTCCTCCTCCTCTTCCTCCTCCTCCTCCTTCTCCTCTTCTTCCTTCTCTTCCCATCCTCTTTTTCCTTCTCTTCCCCCTCCTTCTCCTACCTTCTTCACAGAAGAATGTTTAACAATTTCCCGCTTAGGTGCCTGTGCATTAGACAAGGGCTACAGCATCATCCCAGGAACCCAGAAGTGTGTCCGGCTCAGCACAAACCTCCAGAACTTGACACAGGCCCAGGCCACGTGCGAGGCTGAGGGAGGCCAGCTGCTCATCATCGAAGACCTGAACACCTGGGCAGCTGTTCGTGCCTATCTGGAAGGTAATATGCTGTTTCCCACTTCTATGACGTTGCCAAATTTGGGGGGATGAACGCTTATGCTTTAAAAACAATTGATATGGTTATTCCTTTGGACAAAATAACACACACGTATAAACAAGCCTCACACACGCACGCACAAACACACACACACACACACACACACACACACACACACACACACTCTCTCACACACACACACATACACACACGTACACACACTGTTACAAGCGCCTCTGAGTCTAGGGGTATGGTAATTTATTTCTGATGGGATGAGGCCTGACTTGCACACATAACAGTCACTGCTTTCACTCGCGCTGTCTCTTTCTCTCAAAACCAGAAGAAAAAGGTCAGGAGGAATCAATTAATAATAATTTAATCAAGTAATGACAAAATATAATGTATTCCTGCAAAGATTAGGCATGCACAAGAAGAGAGGTTAGTACTAGACCAGCCTTAATTAATGAATGCTACAACTTATCTCATGAGTCTGGGGGAAACGTTCTCTGAATGTTCGTCGATGAACAATGTTCTTACAACACAAGTTACTGACTCTCGAGTCCAGAATTTTCCAGGGGAAGGTAG